>ML664180.1:963150-1051468 GCA_007570785.1 Antilocapra americana
GTGTGTGTGTGTGTGTGTGTGTGTGTGTGTGTGTGTGTGTGTGTGTGAATGACAGGGATTTTCTTCTACCCTAATCATTCACTCATAAAAATACATGTGTTAAGACTTAGAGGCGAAAGACCCACTGGATATTTCTTCCAGGGTATTCCTTCCAGGCTATTTCCCCATTATTCTTGTATGCAAAAAGCCATATTTAAATTTTTCTAAGTCAGTGGTCATATTTCCACAAGGCTCTGAATCCCTCAGTTTTCAAGAAACTACTTTGGGAGTCACTGGGGAGAGAGATCCTTCTGTTTACAAGAAAATTAGCTTCAGAAGGTTGATATATACTTTTAAAAAGCTATTCAAATGTGTGCATCCTTTGAAGACAGAGTACATCATAGTACAAAGATAAAATATTTATTTGAAAAGAGATTCAGATATACATATTTTTAACAAAGGACTTAATCATAAACAAGGTAAAATTTACATCAGAAAAGAAACTCAGATACACATGTGAAAAGAACAAGAGTCACTATAACTTTCAGGGGGAAAAAAAAGAAGGGAGGGGAGTAAAACAAAAAATTTGTAGTTAGGGCTTTAGATTCTCCTAATTAGTATAATATTATTTTCATTATGAGGAAACTATGTTCTCATCAGGATTTCTATGTTAGATTTATCTGTTAACAATTATCTGTTAGATAAATTGTACAGTTCAAATACTATGAGTAAATACTCTATTTCTGAATGCTAGATCTGTAAATACTGAGCACAGTGGGTTATAATCTCCCACTGTGGGTAAAGATGGCAAATCTGGTAGTTACCCAGACAAAAAAACTTTGACTTAATATCCCACAACTTACAACAGGGTGAATTCTAAAAGTTGTTTGAGAGTTATTAAAACAAAATTTAGAAGTACTTCAAAACCACAAGTAAAATTTTTAATAACTTTGGAGTGGAGAAGGTTATTCCAATAATGATTCAAAAACCCAAAATTATTTAAAGGAAAATTTTGTCAAATTTGATTTCAAGAGAGCTTCTGAAAGAGTCGTAAGAGCATACGTATATTTTCTTTAGTATATTTATGCTTTTCTTACTTTCCAAATTTTCTGCAATATGCATTATTTGGATAATAACAGAGTAAAACAAAACGAAGCAAAGCCTCCTGTATAACAAGGAAACGTCCACCAGCAAAGTCAGACTGGGAAAATAGAATTGCTAGTCATATAACAAAAGGGATAATTTCCCTGTTTCACTAAATATAGGCTTGATTATGATGTTAAAGAAAGCATCCACAAAATCTCAGTGGTTTAAACAATCAAGGCTTATTTTAGCACATTATATATTTTCATTGATTGGCTGACGGCTAACCAATATTTTTAGTCTGGGCTTTAGGATGATAAAGCAGCGTAGGGTAGTGGGGAAAACATCTTTTTCTTCTACCCATCTTAGGTTCTTAGGTTGTAGACGCTGTGCGCTCCGAATTGACCAGAATCCTGTTTTAGAAAATCTTGTCTAGGTTCATTCTTTCGCGGCGTAGCCTGCGAAACTAGAAGCTGACCAGTGGATAAAGGAAAGGGGAAAACAGGGAATTCGGGCTTCTTAAAATGTAATATTTTTCATGAAGTCACAGTTCACAGATAACCACTCAGATTTCAGGGGGGTGAGAAGGCCTCTGTGGAACGAGCAGTTGTCTCTGGCGACAAAGACTGGGCAGGATTTTCACAATTTCAACAGTGTCGACATTTTTTGTTTATGGTTTGATTGTCGTTTGTCTTTTCTCCTCCAAGCGAGAGCAACTAGAAAGACGCAGCTCCGAAGAGTCATTTGACCATTCAACCATTCAGCTACCAAAAAACGGGGGGGCGGGGTGTCGCATTTTCTACGAGCCTTTGGCTTGCAGACTATTCTTCAGAGCTCTGAAAAAATATCTTTCAGTTATTTCCACATGGGGTTCGATTTGGCCAACGCGAGAGAAAGCACTTGTGCTGAAGCTACTGGATGAAAGTGGGCTCTGCTCTCAGTAACGACATCAGTTGCATGTTGTCGGTGCATCTCTGAAGGGGATTGCTTGGATAGAATCTGAAAGCTGCTTTAAGTGTAATTCACCCTCAATGACGGCTACTATCTGGTTGGAAATAAAAAGATACCCCAAGTTGTGCAAAAAGCATTGAGCTTTTAAAAGCACAGGAATCCTATCCAGGAGCAGATTTTCATCAGGGGATGTAGCTCAGTGGTAGAGCGCATGCTTCGCATGTATGAGGCCCCGGGTTCGATCCCCGGCATCTCCAGGCCACTCTAGTTTTGTTGTTGCTGCCTAATTTAGACTTTGGCCTTGCGTTGTTAAATTAAAATGTTTTAGCTCTTTCTCATTTGCGAGCCATTGACTTGCCCTTTAAATATAGCAGTTTTCCATGTATGTGTTTATTGGTCTTCCGTTTAGTTAACTACCATCACCATTTTCTCTGCTTCTTGGAAACCTTGGGATGTTTTATTAGGAAGTGAGCAGTACAAAGCCAGATAGAAAATTCAGAAGTAAGCTCATCCTATGAATGCACCCAGGAAGAGGGAATACAGCTGCATTTCCAAGAATTATTTATCTCAATTAAAGAAAGTTCTATCCATTCCAACTTTGCATTGGAAAATAATTAGAATATCTCTTAGTAATTTTTTTTTTTTTTTAAGGGGAGGCGAAGGTAGCATGTGTTTTAGTATTGGTGTAGTAGTTGTACATCGGTATTCAAAGGTCCGGGTCCACCCTAGGACCATAAGAGAAATTTCTTCATTTCTCACTGCATCTTTGGCTTTACTCAAGATTTCTGTGAAGAGCTAGTCACAGTCCATTGCGGGAGGTCTGGGAATGTAGTAAAGGTTAGGAATAGCCTGTGGAAATAGAAGGCAGAGTTGGTTAGGCACTCTTAATAGCGCGACTGTTCTCTGTTCTAACAAACAGCTCCTAATTCTAGTCACAGGCCACAACTTACCTCTTTAACATAACAGAAACATTTTTACTCCTCTCACCACTTAGAAAATTCTAACGATTTTAAGAGCTCTTTGCCATTAGTAGGGATGGAGACCAAGTATATATTTCTTATTGTAAATCACAATATTAATAATGTATACCCAAATGTTACATTGATGCATTATGTGACAGTTAGTTTTTATTTTAAAATGTTTGAGGAACCACAGAAACTTTTTTGTTTTTTAATTCTCTTTTCTTAGCTTATCAGTTAATTCCTTAACTTTTTTTAGTGGTCGCTCTAGAGTTTGTAGTATACATTTACAATCAATCCAAGTTCACCTTCCAATAACACTATACTTCTTCACAGGTAGTGTAACTACCTTGTAATAGGGAAAAAAACCAAATTTCCTCCCTCCTAGCCATTGTACCACTGCTATCATTTATTTTAGTTATGTGTAAACATACATAAGTATGTATACAATATAGACATAACTTCATAATCAAATATATTGTTGCTATTATAATTTTGAACAAATTTACCTGTGATATAGGGTTTGGGTGGACTCCGGGAGTTGATGATGGACAGGGAGGCCTGGCGTGCTGCGGTTCATGGGGTCGCAGAGTCGGACACGACTGAGGGACTGAACTGATACCTGTGAGATCAATTAAACTAAGAAAAATAAAAGTTTTTATTTACCTTCCCTTATTTTTTCTTTGATGTTCTTCCTTTCCTTATGAAGATTTGAGTTTCTATTATTTTTCTTGTCTCTAAAGAACTTTCTTTAACACTTCTTGCAAGACTGGTCTACAGGGAACAAATTCCCTCCATTTTTGTTTGAGAAAATTTTTATTTCTCCTTCATTTTCAAAACTTTTCAGGGCACAGAATTCTAGGTTGTGGATTTCTTCTTTAAATATTTCACTGTAATCTATTCTTGTTTGCATAATTTCTTAATAGAAGTCACATGTAAGTCACTAGACTTGGTTCCTCTATAGTTCAGATTTTTTTTCCCCTCTGACCTCTTCCAGGATTATTTTCATTATATTTGACCTTCTGTAGTTTGAGAATGATATGCTTATATGTATATTTTGTTGTTTGTTGTTGTTTCTTTTTTCATCTATCTTTCTGGTGCTCTCTGAACTTTCCAGATCTGTGGTTTACTGTCTGACATTAATTTCGGGGAAATTCTCAGTCATTGTTTCAAATATTCTATTTCTTTCTTTTCCTTATGGTATTCCCATTACACATGTTATATTTTTTTTGCACAAATCCTAGAGTCCTTGGATATACTGTCCTCCCCCACCCCCCCAGTCTTTGTTCTGTTTTTCAGTTTCAGAGGTTTCTACTGATATATCCTGAAGTCTAGAGTCTCTCCTTAATTATGTCTGTTGTACTAATGCTCATCAAAGGCATTCTTCCTTTTTGTTACCATGTATTTTAATTTTTAGCATTTCTTTTGTTTTGTTTTTTTTAGGATTTTCATCTTTCTACTTACATTGCCTCTCTGTTCTTGCATACTATCTACTTTATTCATTAGGTCAGTTATCATTTTAATCATAGTTGTTTTAAATTCCTGCCATGTCTGGTTCTATTATTGCTCTGTCTTCAAATAATTGTTTGCCCTCTGATACGCTTTGTAATTTTTTCTGGATAGCCCAACGTGGTGTACTTGATAAAAGGATAAACAGGAATTTAGTAATGCGGTGGTGAGATGCTGGGGGAGAAGATTTCTATAGTCCTATGATTAGGTCTCAGTCTTTTCTTGACCTTTTGTCTCTGGCTGGTGAACTTCACAATTGTTTCTCAGTTGTCTCCTCCCACTCTTAGGTGGGACAGGAAAACTACAGGATGCTGGAGTGTGTTTTTTCTTCTCTCATGTGAAAGTCTAGAGACAGAACAATATTGTTAAGAACAATAGCACTCTGGTATATTTCAATATGGTTCTTCTTCTTCCCCCTCTGCTGGAAGCAAGAAGGAACTACGCCCCACCCCACCACCTCCGTCCCACCCCCTGGCTTTTTAGATGGTTAATGTGAGAATCTGGTCAAAGTCCTATGGGTAAACCACACGAAAGTGTGGAGACCCCACCCCTACCCTGCCCAGGCCATGACTCAGTGTCCCTGGAGTTTTTAGTGATCAGACTCGCCTACCTGGGTCCTCAAGCATAGCATCAATTACAGTTCAGGTATTGGTTCTTCCTGTGGTTTCCGCTTGTGTGTCACTGCTCAGGTTGTCATGACTCCCTTTATTCACCTGTATATCTCTCCAATCTTGGGGGCAGCCAGTTGCTCTGTGTCCTCACCTCAGTTTTAAATTTTAGAAGAGGTGTTGATTTTTCACTCTGTTCAGCATTTTTCTTCTTGACAAAATGAAGTGGTGACTTTCAAGTATCTTATAAATGGCACCAGAGACTGGAAGTCTGTTTGCTTGTTTATAATACATTTTTGCCTCTGTGCTTAGTAGTAAAATCGTCCTATAATTTTCCCTTCTTATATTTTCTCCACTGGGTGTTGATATAGATATTATGCCAATCTAAAATAATTTATAGTTTTCCTGTTTTTGTGTGTGTGTGGGGGGGAATATTTTATACAACACAGAGGTTATTGTTTGCTTTATGATTTCATAGAACATGCCAGTAAATTTGTCTATAACTGGAAATTTTGTTTAAATTCAGTTTTTTAAATGGCTATATATTGAATTAGATTTTCTATAACATTTTAATGTTAATTTTTACAATTTATACATTTTTATACAGTTTCCATTTCTTCTAATGGAATTAAAAGGATTGAAGCCAAATTTCATGATTTCTCACTTCTAAACCTAAGTAGCCACAGAAAGTATCCTCCTGTTTATTCCTTCAGAGATGCAAGCATCTATCTCTCTATCCATCCATACATTTACTTTTTAAGAAATAGTTCACAAATTTATTTACATCAGGTATTATAATAAGTACTGATACACAATTAAGGATAACACAGTGTCTTAGATAACCTTCAAGAAGGCCCCACCCTCCACCCCAGGATCCTTACCTCCTGGTAATCATACCCTTGTGTAGTCTTCTCCTACTTGACTCAGTCACTAAGATATAAGAGGGGGATTGAGGCTTCCTACCCACGTGTGAATCAGCCATCTTGGAAGCAGATCCCCGAGACAGGTGTCCATGCTCCAGAGCCCTGCATGCACTGTGTGTTCCTGGAGTTCAACTTCAGGAGACTCCGGGGGCCAGAATTACCCAACCAAGACATATTGGAGTTTCTGACCCATAGAATCTGAGATAATAAGTATCAGCTTTTTAAATGCTGTGAATTTTGGAGTGTTATTCAGCAATAGAAAATTAATATTTCCAGAAAGCCTTTTTCTACATTTCTCATAAAGGAATAATCAATATTTATCAAAAAAAATGTAATTTTTATCTGTTTCTCTCACGCTTCCAGACTGTTACAGAAAACAAAAATATCAATGCTAAACTAAGATGTGTGGTTCCTCTCTTGTGTTTCTCTTTTTATCTTGATGAAAAAAATTCCAAAAATTTTAGGCTGATTGCCCAGTGCATCTTATCTACCAGAGGGTCATAGATCTATCATGAAAACAATCCCTGGCAAAAGAAAATGGAAAAACCATAATTATTTCAGATGGTTTATACAAATTCTTACTATATGAATAAAATATAGATTCTCTTAGCAAGGTGAAAGGATGAGAAATGCTAGTTATATCTTGTCAAGCTGATTTCTCTGCCTTGCTCCTTTCAGCTCCAACCATTCTGAACTACATACACTTCCACGCCTGTAAGCATGCTGTATCCTCAGTCTTCCTTTTGTTTCTATTTGTCATTATTATTCATTCTTCCAGGTTAGCTCACAGGTTTTAGTATTTGGGGACTAGGCAGGGAGAAAACTTTGATTTGCATCTCTTGTTGAGAGAGTGGTCTGAATTCTAAAGAACCACTCACTCTGTAGAAAATAAGCACAGTGGAAGCAGAGGGTTTGCCTCAATGTTAGAAGTGACAAATCTCTTACTTTCTGGCTTTTCTTTCCGAGGAATAAGAGCAAGATCCGAGGATTTGTGTTCCCTGGATTTGACGTGTATACTTTGGATTAAATGAGGATCAGAAGGCCGCAGGAAGCAAGCCAACATTTTCACCCTTCAGTCCTCACAGTTGCTAAGAGCGGTAGGAATTTACTTTTCTAACAAAAATACCTTCATTGGCTCCTTGTTTTCTGAGAATAGTTGCATAGCGGTTTCTGGAGTCCAGGAATAGGATGCAGAATTGAACAGTTTGGTAGGTTTCATAATTAAAGACAGTCATTGGCAAAGTATTTTTTATCTTTCCTATAAGGAATTTTCCTTTGTCTCACACATCTTTTGACAAAAGAGAAAAGCGCTCTGAAAAGAAAGATCTGGGAGGCTGTTGTCTACTCAGATTTCCGAGCTCAGTGTATCATCGTCAGTCTCTGAATGTCTGCAAGATACAGGTTAATCGGAATTCCTTGGTAATACAGTACTATAAAATCAAGGGTGGGAATGATATCCTTCAGAAAATAGTAAAGTAGCTTAAAATGTAAATTTGTTTTATTTCATGAAGACAGTTTAGAAAAGCATGCATAGTTGGAGTGGGGATGTAGCTCAGTGGTAGAGCGCATGCTTAGCATGCATGAGGTCCCGGGTTCGATCCCCAGCATCTCCAAGCTTTTGTTCCTTTTCAGCTCCGGAAATACACCTCTCCCCTCACAATGGAATGGTCACAGTCCATCCCTGTAGAATCTAAAGATTAACCCTTCTTGCCTTCAGGTACTTATACTTTGCTCGGATTATGCTAGTAATCTTTCCGTTTTAAAATTTTATTGCTTTCCATTCTCAGCAGGGATTAGGGATGTTTTCCACAACGTGAAATCAAAAGTGACGTTGGTCGCTATTCCATGGCGGGGGCCGGGGGGCCGGGGGTTGGCAGTTATCCATTTAAACTCTAAATTAGAAGATTGAGGATTTTCACTTGGTTTTTCTGCGGGGGTTTCGGATGGGGGATGGGATGGTAGGCTGAGCTCCAGTCTCAGGTTTCGTACTTAGAGGCTCAATAAGAAGATGGATTTCACCGGAAGCTCTCTAGAAAGAAAATACGCTCTTCCCAGGCTGTGAAAACTTCTCAAAATGTGACAGTTCTCTCAGAAATCGAACACAGAGGAGTGAAAGTGAAACATTTTGAAACAGACATGTTTTCCCCTCAGTGCGATTTGCCAGTGAGCTCGCGGCGCTCACACCGGGTGTGGATTTAATTCCTTCTTTACAGATTTCTTTTGTAATCTCTAAATTTGCCTCACTGATTCTAAAGGTACTGCCTTTAACGCTCTTAAAAAAATCAATTTATTTTCCTAACCCCAGCCCTTTATACCATTCATGTGGGTAAGGACTTTACTTGGCCAGCTCCTTTGTTTTGATGAAGGGCTAGTCCCCTTTGGAATGCAGCATTTCTTGTGTCTCGGTGCTTTTGTCTCAGTTTCCAATTCGTGACACCCTGTCACATGAACAAGTGAAGGAAATTTAGAAAACTATTTTCTGTACTTTCGTTTATTTTTCAGTGAGGCCTCTGGCAGCTCTAAGTGGCCCTTGGAGGCTGTAGTCAAGGACTCCAAAGTATTAGAGGTACAAGGGTCCAGTGTTAAAAAGGTAATAAGGGCAGCCATCCTTGGTCTCTAATAATTTGGTCTGTCATTCATGGGTGAATCTAGTGCTTGTGCTTCCTGGCTAAGAAAAAAACACAAGATTAAAGAATGGACCTTTGAAAGTGTGGTGCACTGAGGTTTGCCCTCTATTAGCTAAATCATTCCCTGCTGTTATTTACTGAACAATTGCTCTTGTCAGTATTTATCAGGTCTACAATAGTTTAGCTCCAACACAGCTCTAAAGATATTAGAACACTTTGGACAAACTTAAAATAGTAGCCATGTTACAGGAAACACACTGACTGAAACTGCCCATCCTGGCCAGGCACCCTATTAACTATTTGCATGAATTGTTTTAGACAGGAGGTCCCGATAAGGAACAGGGAACTAATAAGCCACCCCAACCGGAAGAGTTCAGGAAAGGTTAAAAGGAGACACCACATGTCCAACCATCTCCCAGAATCCTTCTCTCTGGCATCCATATTGGCTGAACAAGGTGTTCACCACCAGGAAGAACTCTGAGTCAGAATGGTTGGCCAAAGACCACCTGGAAACTAATCCCATCACCATAAAACCCAAGACTTCGAGCCATGTGGCAGAGTGGTTCTCCTGGGTTCCCTTACCCTACTGCTCTCCAACCGGGTGCCCATTCCCAATAAAATCTCTTGTTCTGTCAGCACATAGGTCTCCTCGGAGAATTCATTTCCAAGTGTTAAACGAGCCCAGTTTTGGGCCTGTAAGGGGTCCCCCTTCCTGCAACAGCCATAGCGTTTACCAGCTAAGCCATCAATAAAGAAATAGTTCACAGACTACTTCCTTCCTTGTCCCTCCCATTTTCAGTGTGCCATATACCCACAGACAAGGCTAGCGGTTGTGAAATATCAACATTTCTGCCTAGAAATCAGTTTTGAGTTGCAATGACTAGCTGCTTTTGTTGTCACTTCAGGTTTGTTTTTGTTTTTTCCTAAGATTTCCCTATCCCAAACCACATGAAAAGACCCTCCTTAATTTAACCAATAAAAAAGGTTTAGGTGCAGTTTAAGAACAGTGTCCTGACTAAGTTATTTTATCTGGTAGGTAAAGTGTGCACTGGGTGATGGAAGGGATAAGGAAAGATAAAAATAAGTACAGTTTCCCTGAGCTCATAAATTTCTTTAAAGCTGAAGCAGTGATTCTCTAACTTGACTGAGCATTGGAATCACCTGGAGAGCTCTAAAATTGTCTGATGCCTGGATTCCACACTGAGAGATTCTAGTTTAATTTGTCCGGAGGGTGGAATGGACACCAGCATTTTAAAAAGATCTCTAGGTGATTTGAATATGCAGTTACAGTTGAGAACTACTGGCCTAGAAAGTCTCTATTTAAATTATTTCCAAATATCCACAAAGGTAGGAGGAGACAAAAGAGAGGTAGACTTGCAGGCTTATCCCTTTCTCAGTCTAACCTTATCTTAGAGACACCACTGATGACTGAGGCAGTCATAGATACATGAATAATTCCCAGATTGGCCAGGTCAAGGGCAGATGGGGTGATGGATGGGGATATAACTTAATTTCACATAGCATTCTGCTAAATAGAGAAAAACACTTCTCTCTCTCTTTTTATTCTACCACAATTGTTCAAGGACTATGAAATGAGAACTGCTATTTCCTGAGATCCCTGTTTGCAAAGTTCATCACTGGGAAGAAAGCAGATCACTTAATAATTTAGAGCCATCCAGAACAAATATACTCTAAGCTTTCCTCCCTAAAATTTAAATTTGGGGATATTTATCAGTGATAATGAAATGGCTCTGACCTAGACCTAAAGCAAGGAAAGTCACTACATTTTCTGAAATAAAATTACCTCAGGAAAGGGGAGTTGATATTGACAACTTCATAATAGCTAAGACTTCATAAGGCAAGGCTTGTTTTAATTTATCATATGACTCTGGGTCCCTAAGAGGAAAGTAATAATGATTTCAACAATATTACAAGTGAAGACTATTTTTAAAAGGTAAAACTATATCTCATATTCTGTAGGGTGTCTTTTCTCCCAAATAATATGAAGAGGAGCAAAGATAGAAAAAAAAAAAAGAGCTATTTTCTAAGAACACACAGAGCAGAGGGCTGGGGAAAATCTTCTGTTTGTGGATCTTTATCATTAGCATTGAAGAAAAAGACTAAAAACACTCCTTTTATTTACCAGCAATGAAATTCCTTTGAGCCTACCCCGAGTTGGACTCCATTTAGTAATTTCTGCAGTCTTATGGCTAGAGAAAAGTAGATGTGAACCCAGGGTCATTTAGTAAAGAATATACCTTATTCATTTCATTTCGCGGAGAATTGAGATCCAATAGACCTACATTGTAGTGGAGGGCAACCCTTGCATAGTTTAATCCTAAATTGTGGCTAATGACCTCTCAGTAATTGAAATAAAATATGTCCTGGCATGTAAGTAGAAAAGAAAGCTAGTTTGTTTTTTCTTATCTATATTGGCCCTTCAGATCCAAAGAGAGAGCACACTAGATCAAGGGAATGAAACCAACTAGAGCACTTCTCCTCACAAAGACATATTCTGTACAACAGGACCTCAGGAAAATGTGGAAGATCTGGGAGAGTTTAAGCATTCAGGAAAGGCAATCAGATGATCATGTTTTGAATTCCTATAGTATGAGGTGATCAAAGGAGAGAAGGGTCAGATAAGGGGACTGGAATAGCCATTTCTCAGTTGCTACAAGTGGCAATAAAAGGATTAACTTTTTGTTCTAATGAACAAAGTAACAAATGTGCTAGATGCATAAAAATGCAGTATTTGTATTTTGGGGCATTCTAAATAAGTTATTCATCAATAAAAGTTAAAAATTTTAAAAAAACTTGAAGATTCAGAAAAAAATTATTCTGGGAAGAGGTAATTTGCTCACATAGAACTCCCTGTGCTTAATCTTCAAAGTGTCCTATTTCATCCCCCAAATTTTTCTTTTAGGATTAATTCTAAGTTATTTGGAATGATTTTTCCACAAGGTGAGGAAATTTTTTTTTATTTTTTTTATTGTAACAAATTCAAGAAAGACTTTTTTCTTTACATTATTGTGTTGGTTTTGCCATACATTGACGTGAATCCGCCATGGGTATACATGTGTTCCCCTCCTCCCACCTCCCTCCCGATTCCATCTCTCTGGGTCATCCCAGTGCACCAGCCCTGAGCACCCTGTATCATGCATCAAACCTGGGCTGGCGATTCATTTCACATATGATAATTTACATGTTTCAATGCCATCTCCCATATCATCCCACCCTCGCCCTCTCCCATAGAGTCCAAAAGACTGTTCTATACATCTGCATCTGTTTTGCTGTCTCACATACAGGGTTATTGTTACCATCTTTCTAAATTCCATATATATGCATTAGTATACTGTATTGTTGTTTTCCCTTCTGGCTTACTTCACTCTGTATAATAGGCTCCAGTTTCATCCACCTCATTAGATCTGATTCAAATGTATTCTTTTTAATGACCGAATAATATTCCATTGTGTATATGTACCACACCTTCCTTATCCATTCGTCTGCTGATGGACATCTAGGTTGCTTCCATGTCCTGGCTATTGCAAACAATGCAGTGATGAACACTGGGGTACATGTGTCTCTTTCGATTCTGGTTTCCTCAGTGTGTATGCCCAGCAGTGAGATTGCTGGGTCATATGGCAGTTCTATTTCCAGTTTTTTAAGGAATCTCCACACTGTTCTCCATAGTGGCTGTACTAGTTTGAGTTCCAACCAACAGTGTAATAGGGTTCCCTTTTCTCCACATCCTCTCCAGCATTTCCTGCTTGTAGACTTTTGGATGGCAGCCATTCTGACTGGTGTGAAATGGTACCTCATTGTGGTTTTGATTTGCATTTCTCTGATAATGAGTGATGTTGAGCATCTTTTCATGTGTCTGTTAGCCATTTTTATGTCTTCTTTGGAGAAATGTCTGTTTAGTTCCTTGGCCCACTTTTTGATTGGGTCATTTATTTTTCTGGAATTGAGCTGCAGGAGTTGCTTGTATATTTTTGAGATTAATTGTTTGTCTGTTGCTTTGTTTGCTATTATTTTATCCCATTCTGAAGGCTGCTTTTTCACCTTGCTTTTGGTTTCTTCTGTTGTGCAGAAGCCTTTAATTTTAATTAGGTCCCATTTGTTTATTTTTGCTTTTATTTCCAATATTCTGGGAGGTGGGTCATAGAGGATCCTGCTTTGGTTTATGTTGGAGAGTGTGTTGCCTATGTTTTCTTTTCTAATTTATTTATTTCCTTTACATTATCATGTTGGTTTTGCCATACATTGACATGAATCTGCCATGGGTATACAAAAAATATGGAACGATTCAAGAATTTGCGTGTCATCCTTGCACAGGGGCCATGCTAATCTTCTCTGTATCGTTCCAGTTTTAGTATATGTGCTGCCAAAGCGAGCACTTGCCTGTGTTTTAAGGTGAGGAAAGTTTAAATCACTATTCCAAGTCATTGTCTTTATTTTTCTCCCCTTTTATTATATTTCTGGTATGTTTGACACCTTCTTGTTAGCTGCTCATTTGTCATCTTGTCCTTTTTTTATTATGATATTTGACTTTCATTAAAATTTCTTATTTCATTTTCTATCATCTGTGGCCATCTTATACCTAGTTGTATCCATAGAACTCATATTGATGGATATGAGTTTGAGCAAGCTCCCGGAGTTGGTGATGGACAGGGAAGTTCATGGGATCGCAAAGAGTCAGACACAACGGAGCCACAGAACTGAACTGATTTCAACACCTGACATGTAGTAGGTACAAAGTAATATCACTCTTGTTGGACATACTTCACTTTAAATGCTGTCGTCCCAACAGTACTTCTGTGACTGAAATTTATCCAGTCTTGATCGTAAATAATTCAGCTAATTAGAATTCAGAAACACCATGATTCCTAGCCCATTATTATTCTGAAGGCATTGTTTCCCAAACTCAGAAAATATAAAAGTAACTATAAATGGAGTAGAAATGTAATCCTAATCATGGAAGTTTGTTAGTATATATTAGATTAAAAAGTGACTATCCTGGTTAGCAAGAACAGTTTATATTCACTATAAAAACGTTCTGAAAGTGAAGTCATTCGGTCGTGCCCAACTCTTTGGGATCCCCATGGACTAGCCTACCAGGTTCCTCTGTCCATGGAATTTTCCAGGCAAGAGTACTAGAGTGTGTTAGTTGTTTCCTTTGCCAGAGGATCTTCCAAAATCAGGGATAGGAACCCAGGTCTTCTGCATTGCAGGCAGATGCTTTACCATCTGAGCCACCAGAAACATTATAAGTAGAATACAAAATGGTAATACCAGAACATTTGATTCAAAAAAGCAATTAAAAAAGACTTTGGGATTCAAAGGTCTTATCATTCAGAGCTCCTTTCAGCCTTTACTTGGTTAAATAAAGAATTTTGCCCTCCTTCCTTTTTGTATTTTAATCAGGCATTGGAAGCTGGATAGTGGCATCTGCTAAGTTGAACTCACTCCCTTTCAGCACTGGTTTTACTCCAATGAAAGGCAGAAAATCAGGATACAAGAGTTAACAGTTTAAGAATGGATTCTTACTTTCGTGATTGTACAATCAGTTAATGTTTGTTTAGCTTCATTAGTTAGGGTTAGGGTTAGGGTTAGAAGAAGGCAATATAGAGAAGAAAGAGTCTGATGCCTCCCAAAGCCAAGCCAGTAGTTTTTTTTTCGTCGGTGCGCCTTCTAGGAGCTGCAAGAACAGAGGCCATTCTCCAGCATCGGGCTGACAAAGGCTCCTGGGATTTGAATCTGAAAACCGTTAAGTGAACTCTGACCTAACCACCTCCGTGCTGGCTGTGTCCTGCTTCCTCAAGCAGAGCGAGCACAAGCTGACAGCTGTTAGCAGAGTCTGAGTGTGTTTGAAGTTTTGGGTTGTTTGTTTTGTTTTTCAGTGCACAAGTGCGCCATCTCCTAACAATCAGGAATGTCATCAATTGGGCTGAAGTTCTAACTGACCTATTTTGCCAGAAGAACTTTTCACTCTACTTTTAGAATATCCACTCACTTGAGGATTCTAAATTACTACAATCCGGGGAAATATAAGAGCGTCTCTGGCCTCACTTACAGAAGCCCCTTCCTGCCCAATGAACACTTGGCTCGTATCCACCCTTTCCCATTCCATGGTTGTTCTCAGTACATTTTCTCCGTATGGTGCAAGAGCAAGTACGTGTTTTGTTACTTAAGTTCCAGGAGTCTTCATTGCGGGTCTGTCTGTTCTATAAGGTCGATTTATTCGAGAAGAAATTGAGGAGGGTGGGTGTGTGCTTAGTTGCTCAGTCGTGTCCGACTCTGCGACTTCATGGACTGTAGTCGCCAGTCCCTTCTATCCATGAAGTGAGTAGTAACTCTAATTAACTCAGCTCTTCACGTAATCGAGTAGGATTTGGTCAGAAAGGAAGTTTCCATTAGCGAACAGCTGGCTCTGTGGCTTAGTTGGCTAAAGCGCCTGTCTCGTAAACAGGAGATCCTGGGTTCGAATCCCAGCAGGGCCTGTCGGTTTTTCATCTCGAAACTGAATCCTTGGTTAATAACAGTAAGTTGTTAGTCTGCTGCCATCTTTAATCGTAGATCAGCTTCACTGATTGGAACTTTTTATTTCCACAACCTGTTCTCATTGCACCTGCATTCTCAATGACTCTCAGGCTCTCTACTAGTGGTCTATCACGTGGGTCTACTACTTACGTGTTCTTCAGTTCTTCGCTTTCTGCCATAAGGGCGGTGTCATCTGCATTTCTGAGGTTATTGATATTTCTCCCGGCAATCTTGATTCCAGCTTGTGCTTCATCCAGCCTGGTGTTTCTCACGATGTACTTTGCATTGAAGTTAAATAAGCAGGGTGACAATACACAACCTTGACATACTTCTTTCCTGATTTGGAACCAGTCTGTTGTCCCAGGTCCAGTTCTAACTGTTGCTTCCTGACCTGCATACATATTTCTCAGGAAGCAGGTCAGGTAGTCTGGTATTCACATTTCTTGAAGAATTTTCCAGTTTGTTTTCATCCACACAAAGGCTTTGGCATAGTCAATAAAGCAGAAGTAGATGTTTTTCTGCAACTCTCTTGGTTTTTCGATGACCCAACGGATGTTGGCAATTTGATCTCTGCTTCCTCTGCCAGAGATCCAGCTTCAACATTTGGAAGTTCATGGTTCATGTACTGTTGAAGCCTAGCTTGGAGAATTTTGAGCATTACTTTGCTAGCATATGAGATGAGTACAATTGTGCGGTAGTTTCAGCATTCTTTGACATTGCTTTTCTTTGGGACTGAAATGAAAACTGATCTTTTCCAGTCCTGTGGCCATTGCTGAGTTTTCCAAATTTGCTGACATATTGAGTGCAGCACTTTCACAGCATCATCTTTTAGGATTTGAAATAGCTCAACTGGAATTCCATCACCTCTGCTAATTTGTTCGTAGTGACGCTTCCTAAGGCCCACTTGACTTCACATTCCAGGATGTCTGGCTCTAGGTGAGTGATCACACCATCATGATTATCTGGGTCATGAAAATCTTTTTTGTATAGTTCTGTATATGAAGTGGATGAATTTCATTTACACATGTTAAATGTGAGGTGAGAGGTTCAATAGTTTCCAGAATAGAGCTAATCATTGAAACCATGGAGTCATAAATGGTGGTGAGGGAGGAAAGTGGAGACAAACAAGTTAATAACTAAGCCAACTAGTTTGAATGGAAAAGGGAAGCAGAGCTAGTTATCAGAGAAAGATTTGTCAGAGGTAAGATCTGTTCTGAGAAGAACAAATAATTAATGATTCAAAAACCAGTAAATTAGATTCAGATACTAGGGAAAGAATTGTAGAAGGAGGGTATCTAACTGAATGAACAGCTACAGAAGGGTATGATGAAGTAAAAGAATGATCAGAACAATATGGCTAAAGCACTACAGCACAAACCGAGGTTGTTCTTATCTATTTTTAAAGGTCATTTGGGAATAATAGATCCAGCAGTATCTGCAGGGCCATCCTATTGATCTGTGTAGCCCTCATTGAATTTGCTAACATTATTTTATGAGAAACATGTTTAGCAATGCCTCATTGAAAACCACAGAGAAGGCAATGGCACCCCACTCCAGTACTCTTGCCTGGAAAATCCCATGGATGGAGGAGCCTGGTAGGCTGGAGTCCATGGGGTTGAGAAGAGTTGGACACGACTGAGTGGCTTCACTTTCACTTTTCACTTTCATGCATTGGAGAAGGAAATGGCAACCCACTCCAGTGTTCTTGCCTGGAGAATCCCAGGGATGGGGAAGCCTGGTGGGCTGCCATCTCTGGGGTTGCACAGAGTCGGACACAACTGAAGCAACTTAGCAGCAGCAGCAGCATTGAAAACCACAGAGAAGGCAATGGCACCCTGCTCCAGTACTCTTGCGTGGAAAATCCCATGGACAGAGGAGCCTGATGGGCTGCAGTCCATGGGGTTGCTAAGAGTCAGACACAACTCAGTGACTTCACTTCACTTTTTTCACTTCTGTGTATTCTTGCCACTTCTTCTTAATATCTTCTGCTTCTGTTAGGTCCATACCATTTCTGTACTTTATTGTGCTCATCTTTGCATGAAATGTTCCCTTGGTATCTCTCATTTTCTTGAAGAGATTGCAAGTCTTTCCCATTCTATTGTTTTCCTCTATTTCTTCGTATTGATCAGAGGAAGACTTCCTTATCTCTCTTTGCTATTCTTTGGAACTCTGCATTCAAATGGGTATATCTTTCCTTTTCTCCTTTGCCTTTCACTTCTCTCCTTTTCACAGCTATTTGTAAGGCCTCCTCAGACAACCATTTTGCCTTTCTACATTTCTTTTTCTTGGGGTTGGTCTTGATCCCTACCTCCTGTACATTGTCATGAACCTCTGTCCAGAGTTCTTCAGGAATTCTATCAAATCTAATCCCTTGAATCTATTTCTCACTTCCACTGTATAATCATAAGGGATTTGATTTAGGTCATACCCGAATGATCTAGTGGTTTTCCCTACTTTCTTCAATTTAAGTCTGAATTTGGCAATAAGGAGTTCATGATTTCAGTCACAGTCAGCTCCTGGTCTTGTTTTTGCTGACTGTATAGAGCTTCTCCATCTTTGGCTGCAAAGAATATAATCAATCTGATTTCGGTATTGACTATCTGGTGATGTCCATGTGTAGAGTCTTCTCTTGTGTTCTTGGAAGAGAGTGTTTCCTATGACCAACGTGATCTCTTGGCAAAACTCTGTTAGCCTTTGCCCTGCTTCACTCACAGAAAAATAACTAAAGAGCCTCTTAATGAAAATGAAAGAAGAGAGTGAAAAAGCTGACATAAAACTCAACATTCAGAAAATTAAGATCATGGCATCTGGTCCCATCACTTCATGGCAAATAGATGGGGAAATAGTGGAAACAGTGACAGACTTTTTTTTTTGGCTTGGCGGGGGAGGGGGGGTGTGCTCCAAAATCACTGCAGATGGTGACCGGAACTGTGAAATTAAAAGAAGCTTGCTCCTTGGAAGAAAAGTTTGACCAACCTAGACAACATATTAAAAAGCAGAGACATTTCTTTGCCCATAAAGGTCCGTCTAGTCAAAGCTTTGGTTTTTCTGATAGTCATGTATGGATGTGAGAGTTGGACTATAAAGAAAGCTGAACACCGAAGAACTGATGCTTTTAAACTGTGGTGTTGGAGGAGACTCTTAAGAGTCCCTTGGACTGCAAAGAGATCCAACCAGTCAATCCTAAAGGAAATCAACCCTGAATATTCATTGGAAGGACTGATGCTGAAGCTGAAACGCCGATACTTTGGCCACCTAATGCAAAGAACCAACTCATTTGAAAAAACCCTGATACTGGGAAAGATTGGAGGCGGGAGAAGGGGACGACAGAGGATGAGAAGGTTGGATGACATCACCAACTCGATGGACATAAGTTTGAGCAAGCTCGAGGAGATAGTGATGGACAAGGAAGCCTTGAGTGCTGCAGTCCATGGGGTCGAAAAGAGTCGAACTGAACTGAACTGATACCAGAAATGTACTTTTATGATCTCTTCTAAAATGAAATGAGAAATAAAATGTTTGTTTATGATCTAGTAAGACAGAAGCTCTTGTGACAAAGGTCAAAGTGTTTTTTGGGAAAAAAAGACGGGAGTGGAAACCAATCTACTCTTTGTCTCAAGTCTATTTGCTCTCTGACCCCTCACACTTCTCACCTCCTCCAAAAGAGGGTGACAGGATCAGTCCGATAGGACCTTGGCAATCAAAGCAAAGTAAATGTTCTTCAGCAGAGTATTGCTTAAACTTTGAATTGCTCAGAAATATCCAAAGTGCAAAGAACGACTTTCTTTGTTTTGTTTATCAAACGTGTAAAAATCCCACTGTAGAGATTGGAGATGCCAGGGATCGAACCTGGGGCCTCATGCATGCAAAGCAGGCGCTCTACCACTGAGCTACACCCCCAAACCTATAAACTTAGTGTGTCCCCCCCGCCCCCAGGTACTTTTCTTTATGAATATATACGATCAAGATTCTGCATTAAAAAAAAAATATATATATATATATATTTTACTTTGTTGTGCAGCTATTTTAGAGGCCTTGAATGTCAGAAAGAAGGTGTCTTATGTAAATAAATGTCATTAAAGCCTTCAGACTCTCTTGAACCTGACAAGGCCCAGTTTAAAACAAGCAGCTGTAAAATTGGCTTTTACACCAGCAGGACCATGCATAAAAGTCATTCAGATCAAGGGCCTTTTGGAAAGACTGATATTTTTTAAAAAAACGAAGAAGAAGAACCATAGATGACTACAGCAAACCACTGGGACATTTCTCGTAGTACAAAGGAAAAGGAAATAACAACCCACCACGGGGAAATCCCACCAGCAGAGGAACCTGGAGGGCTACAGTCCATGGGATTGTAAAAGAGTCAGCAACATCACAACAAAGTACAAAGCCAAACTGTAATCTGAGGAAGAACTGTGAGAAAGCCACCCTGCAGGCTGCTTTCAATCTCAGGTTCTGGGCTTGGAATTACCCACAGTCAGTATGCATATAAATCTAGCCTGGTCCAAAAAGGAAAATCCTATTCGGTAGATTGGGTGAGGAAACCTACCTATATCCTGTGAAATAAAAAACTGTAAGTGAGATGCTGAAGCTTCAAATGTAAATCTAGGCTACAACACTTTAGAAACAGATTTCACTGTGAGACAGTGGTTTTCAAAGTGTGGCGTTTGGACCAGCAGCATCAGTATCTTCTGGGATCTTGCTAAGAATACAAATTCTAAGGCCTCACCACAGACCCATGAGTCAGGAACTCTGGGAATGTGGGTCCAGAGTTACTAATCTATGTTAAAAACCCTAGAGGTGATTTTGATGTATGCTAAAGTTTGAGAAGCACTAATGCGAGGAATTGATGAATGCTTCATTACTATACTATGACAATAACACAGTAGTAAGGTGTTTCCAACATTTAAAGATAAAATAGACTCACAAAGGTCATGTAACTTTTCTGTACTGTTAAACTGCATTGTAATAAAATGAGAGAAAAAATTTAAAAACGTTTTCAGATAAAATAATTTAACGTATTAGGCATGAATTTCTATAGTTGGATGCTAAGTGTTTAAATGTGTATGGGGTATCTAAGTTTTTTAAATTAGCTTCTTCTTATATAGTGTGAAAATAGTATGTCAATATCCTGAAGTATACATTTTTAAAAATGAATGAGTTGTATACTAATTACAAACAGCAGAAAATTTCTCTTGATATTTGAAAGCCTCTGAACATTAGAGAGTATAGCGAGTAGTTATAGGAAGAGAAGGAGAGAGAAAGATGAGTATGAACAGGTTAAGAAAAGCAAAAAGTCTAAATAAAACCCATCTACAGGGAAAGGCTGTCTTGACACAACTGGACACACCAGAGATCGAACCCAAGATCTCATGCATGAGAACAAGCTCTACTACCAATCGAACTGAGGGACAAAGGAAAGAAAGAAGGAAGGGACCACCCGCCACAACACTTCCCTCAGCTATTCAGCCTCCAATAGATCAGGAATAAGGAACAAGGTCTAAATCACTCAGTTTTTGACCAAAATCACAAAGAATTCCTCTTTTGTGGGGAGTAATTGGAATCCCTGATACTCATCACAAACTAGATTCAAAAGCACAAAGGTTAGCACTTTCCGAGCTGGTCAATGCAGTCCACAGGTGGAACCCCTAAAGGCATTTAGACCTGGCACTGCTCAAGCCTGGGAGGATGGTCCTCTAACAATTTGGGAACATTGACTGTTAGGCAATAGTGTAATAGTTATCACATCTGAGGCTTGTTCCTCATTGCAATTCACCAGAAAAATCATTCTACCACTATAAATGGCCTGGCACCACCATTCTCCATGGATTGGAATAAGAGCCACCAAATGTGTCCATTCTTTCCATACTGGGGCCCTGACACACTTCCCGAGTTATATCCGACACACAATTTCCTCAGTGCTTGCCTGGGTGGGAAGTGGATCATTTGCATGCCTGCTGCCTCTTTGGATGTGGCAGCCAGTGTATCAGTCTCCCTTTTTGGAATCGAAATTTGATTATGGCAAAATCTCATGGATGCAAAATTTTCAAATGTGCAAGGTGAACACATTGCTTGGGACCTTCCCAAAGTCTTGGAAAGTGCAGGTTATCCTACCCTCCCTTCTTGCCAACACAGCTGAACCCAGAGGAATTTGGGGAAGAGGTAGGGCACTATCACTGCACTGGGTATTTCCCAGGAGATTTCCAGTGCTCCAGACGCCCTGGGAACACCTTGACTGGGATAGAACAAGACTTATTCCAATGGTAGAGAAGCAGCCTCCCTGGGGAGGTAAACCAGGTGAAGCCAAGGAACCTGCAACAAGAGGAAAGGGTGGGATGGAAGCTGAGGAACTGTGCCCATGCCCTCCACAGTAGTCAAGGCAGGGAAGAGCAGGGTTGAGAGGCAGGAGGGGCACAGTCGGAGATATGACCTAGCTCCAAATGCTAGGAGTAACACTGGAAAGTCAACGGAGCAAGCTAAGCTGATTCTTAGACAGGTCTGGCAAGGAATGTTTGTCTGCCTAATATGTGCTCTGAATGCTGAAAGTAAACCTCTGAAAGAGAGCAAGGATTATGTTTTTGTTGCTGAAAAATGGGGGGACAGATTTTGGCAGGTGTGACCATGAACAATTCTGAAAAATACTCAACGATTTACCCCAACAAGCATAGTGATCATCTGCACCAGAGAGAGGCAGTTCTGAAGCTTGGAAATCCACAATGTTAGACCTAACCCATCCAGTCTCCAGCAGAATTATCAAATACACTGTGTCATCACCTTGTCCACTATCCATATCTCAGTGTCACTGAGAAGCTGGGGCTGTCCCATCCATTGACAAACTGGATCTCATTTTTCTATGGATCTTTGCCAAGGGTAAATTCAATAAAACTAACTAATGTATCTCAGACCCACAACTCTTGCCTTAGGCCCATTGGCCAACATAGTCCTGCCATGAGCCTGAGCAAATCGCTGCTGGGCACTTTGGGCTTCATACTCCTCTAGTGCCTAGAACTATCTATAGTGGAAATGTGAGAACAGCCACTTATCCTTCAAAGGCAAATTGATCCTCAAGTACAACTCTTGGCCAGGTCTTATCTTTCAAGAGTCCTGAAGCCATCAATTTCTGGCCAAGATACTTTGTGTCTGACACTATAGTTACATAAGCATTTCCTTGCCAGAGGACTTGTCATACTGAAATCATTTGTATATATATTTGTGAATCCTACTCTCCCACACACACTTCACTGCAAGAGTCTCTGTTCTGTAACATACATCCTGAGCAGAATATGCCTGTAGTTTGTTTCTCACAGCTCTTTATTGAGTGGTCACTATCTTCAAGGCTCTATGCTAAGGGCTTGGTACAAAGTTACGAGAGAAAACAGTACAGGCTCTGCCCTATTGAAGCTATCTTGCTAGAGAAGGAAACATCTAATCAAATAACAAATTTACGTGATTAGTCGTGATACATTCTAAGAATATTAAGGTAAAGTACAGGGACTCTATGGATGGTATTATTTAATAAGTATTAAATCTACCTGATTATGTTTCTATGAGTGTAGGGTGAAGGAGCGCACAGACCACAAACCGTATTCACTATTGGTCAACAAAGGAAAAAAAGTTCTCCCTAGCTGTGGGGATGTAGCTCCGTGGTAGTGCGCATGCTTTGCATGTATGAGGTCCTGGGTTCGATCCCCAGCATCTCCAATTTAGCTGACCTCCTGCTGATTTCTCGCTGTTTAATTCTTAAAAGGATTAGTATTAAAGCATAAATAATGGACTCTTTTAAAGTTAAGTGTATTGGGGAAAGTATTGCTCAAAGCCCCTCTACCCCTGCTTAATAAGGATTGCAGCTCTAACATATTAAAAACAGTTGCTTTTAAATGATAGAAAAGACATTAGCACAGGCAGAATGAATTTTCAAGGGAGGTTAGAACATTTCTTCAATTATGGAAGCTGGTTTTGAAAGAAAAAAGCTACATTCATAAACTAGCCTTCCATATTTGCTCCATTCTGGTTGTCCTATTAGTAGGCCAAAAGTCATTGTTACGTTTTTATGACATATTTTTATTCCACTCTTCAATAGGGATTACTGACATGATCAAATTTTTGCAATAATCCAAAACTTCTCTCTTCCCTATTAATAAAATTGTATATTATCATGTTTTACCCTTTAAATATATTTTACAACTTTGCAATTTGTAATTGTGTAATTACAATTTTATCAATTATTACCTCAATGAAGCTGAAAGAAAGCTATATACTTTACAGTGATTTTCAAGAAACAGAAGCCATATATAACCAAAATTAATATTGTGTTTTATGCCAATTATCTCAATTAGAACTTTTTAAAAAAAGAAATACAAGCCATTCTTTGATGAAAATAAAAATTAAAATGTATTTCATATAGAATATAAAGCATAAACATATATCGAGAACTAAATTTTTAACTTTTAATTTTGGACTTTTTTTTTACAAATAAATAATATAAATATTTATTAGAGAAAGAGGCATATGATGTGTACTGGTCTCACTTTTAGTGATGAGAAATTGATCATTGATTTCAGGTTTGTCAGCCTGTTCCATGCATTCTCGAGCTCCCCCATCCAGTTTTACCTCATGGTTGTAGCTGCCACTGATGATTGTGACCTAGATACATTAAAGCAATATCAGTTGCAAAATGTTGAATCTAATTTTATAATTCCTTCCGCATTTATTAGCAGTGATTATTCTACAGAGAAAAAGTTTCCCTCATCAACTGTGTGCTTATCCTGAAGTACACTCCAGATAAGAGAGGTGGTATAAACACTTGATTCTTTTCCTTCATTTATCAGTTTTCAAAATAATGAATCAATAACCAAAAGCCTCCAAAGTCTGGGTATAGGAACACTAGTGTGTGTATTAATTTTGCAACCAGGTTCTTTACTACATTGTCCATTTGTAGTAGCTTTTCTGTTTTGAGTTGTTTTGAGGTATATAATCCTAACAGAGAGCTTTATCCCCTCCTATCTACTAGTTACTCCTCTAATTACTGTTTTATGCTAAAGGCCTTGATTAGTACCTCCATTACAACATTAAAATAGTAAAGACAGTAGACATCCTTGTCATGAAAAAAATTAAATCTATGTGACCACAAATATACCTGAAAGGACTTAAATAGGTGATACAGATCATAAAAACTTACTAAAAATATTGTATGGAATTATTTTCAAGAATAAAAACTAATTCCCAGAAATTAACACCTTTAAAAGGGACAATTGATTTTTTTTTTTTTTTGCCTCTCATATATTCAGCCAGTATTTCAGACTAGGTCTGGCCTAAGCAAATCAGCTCTGATTATTAGGTTGGTTAACACACAGTGGGGTACTTGTTTGTGTTGTGAAACTAGAAGTGAAATAAATTTCACTCAAATTTATTTCTGAAATGAGCCCATGTCATTTATTTTGATTGAAAGTTTTTCAATAGGAGATATTTAGATGCTTGACCTCTCACACTCTCAATCTTAGCAAAGTGGCAATGGTCTGAATTCATTGAAGCAGCCAGTCTTCATTCAATCTGTCATTCAGTTTAGGCTTGGAAGGCACCACGTAGGATGACAGATAACACTTTATTGTTTCCCTATGCATAGAACACTTCGGTTATAACTGAGGACCACGGCTTCCACATCAAGTGATTCAAGAAAAGAAAGCAAGCATGGGATGGTCAGATGCTCATTAGGAAGAAATCAATGATATTTTTCTACTATTCCACCTCCAGTGTGCTTTTTGCTCTAAGAACGCTTCAGAATTCAGGAGAAAGTGAATGAAAGTGAGAGTCTCTTGTTGATCTTTCTTCTTTCTTCTTTTCTGCTTTCAACTTGGACTCCAAAGAAATCAGGCCAATTATATTTCAAAACGGCTTGGACATTCCTGGTGGTGGCAGCACTCTCGGGGCAGAAATTGGATATCACAAAGACAGTACGGATAGAAAACTGAACGAAAGAAGATACCCGGTTTTAAAGGGTGAGACGAAAGGAAAAGCGGCTTGATCACAAATACATCCCCCTCAAAACTTGTGGAGGTGCCGGGGATTGAACCCGGGACCTCGTACATGCTAAGCACGCGCTCTACCACTGAGCTACACCCCCAGCTGCGAGCAGTTTCCCTTGGATTCCTTTCGTGATTTATAATCATTATTCCTTTGCTTCTCAAAGATGTAGTATATTGCCTAGGAAATGCCCATTTGCGAAATCGACTGCGCAGCGGCCTCAGACGAAAACAACAGAATGAAATTCTAAAGGAAGGAGGCTGAAAAGAGACCATCTGTTATCTCTTACTCTCCAACCTCCATTCCTGCCCTTTCCACCTGTAAGGCTTCAGGAGACCGAAGCAGGTAGCTAGGCAGCCGGGGTACCCGCTGAGGAGATGGCTTTGGGAAGGGAGCAGAGGTGGAGTCAAAGAGGGTCCACGCCTGCTGAGTTCCAGCTCCCGCGGCCAACACCACCTTCCTTGGAACAAAGACCCTCAAATTATCCATGTTTCTGAAAGCCTCCCCCCCCAAAAAAAATCCCCTGAGTTTCGTGGTGATGGCAGAGAACATCCCAGCGAGCTCACGATGTCTTGGACGGATCGCTTAGGAGTAATTGGAAGCATGAGCTTGGGTGCTTGGCATCACGTAGGCGCCCAGGTCATCCAAAGGAGCAACGTTTACCTCGCGCAAATCCCTGGCGTCCTCCTGCGTTGCCGAGCTTGGCCGAGGGTGGGCTGGGCTGGGCTGGGCTGTTGCTTAGAACAAAGGGTAAACAGGCAAAGCAGGACTGGCTTCTGTTTATCCGCGACCAGTCCCTTAGCAATCAGGGAGATATCAAGAATTATTAGTACCTCGGATGATTTAGGAAAGGAGAGAGTCTCCTATATTTTAAAGAGTGAGCCTGGCCCCAGTTCATAGCCTTCGATTTCTCGGGCACGTCCAGCGCAGTCTCTCTTCTCTCTCCCTCTGAAACAATTTCAAACTAATCAAAATTTTGGAAAAAAAAATACCCCTAAATAACCATATACCTTTTATCCAGAGTTAGTGACTGTTAACATTTTACCGCATTTGACTTATCATTTGCCTCCTCTCTCTCCCATTTGAAAGCAAGCTGCAATATATCTTTGAAACAAAGCAAGACCCTATAGATTTTGTCCCCCTTGTCCTCTGCCTGCCTTTTGTCTATGGAAAATCGTTAGCCAAAGAGTAAGTTTAGAGAAGTGGAAAAAAAAAAGCAGAAACAAGGAAAAGAGTCCAACAAGACTAAATAATTGTCTAGTCATTAAAAGAGCCTAAATTCCTGGGTCAGGAAGATCCCGGGGAGACGGGAATGGCAACCTACCCCAGCATTTTTGCCTGGAGAATTCCATGGACAGGGGAGCCTGGAAGGTTACAGTCCATAGGGTTGTAAAGAGCCAGACAAGACTGAGCAACTGCACTCCTAGTTCCTTCTCAAGGGCTATAGATAATATTCTGAGCCATATCCTGTGAGCTGTCTTGTAGTTACTGAAACCCCCAACAGGTGGAGAGGTTATCTACATGATGACCAGACTATAGCCATGACATAAGCTTCCAGAGTTCCAAGAATTGGCCTCAAGGAAACAGGAACAAACTGGCCCTGGAACTAAACATCAATTGTACTTAAAGCAATCAAGATGATGCTGATCAGACCACTGATGAACAATTCCAAGATGACTGTCAAGAGGTGACTGTGCTGTTTCTGCATGTAGCCCCTTCCCTCTGTCTATAAAAAGCTTTTGCTCACTGGTTGTGAGTGGTGAGGAGTTGGCCTTTGGGCAGGTGATCATACCCCACTCTTTGCTGGTGTCCAAAATAAAGCAAACTTTCCTTTCCTCCAACTTTGCCTCTTTATTGGCTTTTTCGTGGAGAGCAGGTTAGGGTGATTAGTCATAGAGCTCTAGATGTGGGAGTCTTACCTAGAGAGGCTGAGAGATGGAGACTTTGAGAGCAAGAATTGTAGAAAGCCGACCTGGATCAGCAGAGGAGAGGTTATCCTGAAACCAGGTAGCAACAGAAATACAATTGTGGGGGTGAATATTTAGTATCAGAAGAACAGAGAGGTGGAGGAAGTGAAACTGACCTTCTCCTTATGGGCCAAAATCTGTAGTAAGACAGAATTTGTTCAGAGTATGTTGTATATTGAAGATTCTATGAATTTCTGTAAAGGAACATGAGAAGGAAAGAAGAGGGTAACTCTTGCCACAGGTTAAGATCCAAAACAGAGATTTCATGACAAGGAAGAGCTACAGCATTTTGGCATATGAGAGTCTTTTCAAATTTATCTTCAAAATTCTGCACTAAATACAGAAAAGCAGTTGAACTCTAAAGAGTGAGAGTGGTTTCTTGATTCTTGGTTTATTTGAAGTTGTCAAGTTCAACTTCCTCCTGCGGGGAAAAGAGGAGAATTGTGGAGGTGAGACAGAGAGAGTGGGTTTGGAACTGGTGAAGCGGCCTGCCCAAGGCCACATGGTGAGTGGGACAGAGCCACAACCAGTAGGTAGGCGTCCTGGCTCCTGCAGGAGCAAGGATCTCCCTTCCTGGCCCTTCTCTATGTTTGTAGCAGCCGCGGTAAATGAATCGCGCACTCCAAGACTCCAATCTACCCTATAACCAAAACGGCCCAGCAGGACACTTGTGTTTTTCTACTTTTGTCCAACTACCTTTTCACTGGTTGCTGTGTGTCACAGACTGATAAATGCCAAGCCCCAAAGAAGGTACCAAGGCAGAAATGAAGGCGACTTTTTAGCAGTCCAGCATATTTCAGAAGCAAACATAAGAATCACAGAGACAAATTTTATTGTTTCTAGTTCTTTCCCAGAACACAGGTATCCCGGGACATGTTCTAATCAGGATGTAGGTAATTCGGCCCTTCGACTGCAGAGTGCAGCCGCCGAGGGATCCTAATCTCTGGGAGAAAAAATGGCAGATGACTGGAGCAGTGACAACAAATCAGGGTTGAAATCCTGGCTATGTTCATTTATTTATTCATTATTTATTCATTTATACATGTGTTCAACAAGGATCTAGGTGTTTAAGCCCTGAAGTGTACTGGTTTTACCTGGTCATTATATATATGCCAAGTAACTGGACCACTCTAAGCGTCATTTTCAGTTTTGTGGTTGCTGTGAAATGTTTCTTAAAAATCTGATCACAAGAATTGAGTCAGAATTAAACCACGAGAAGGAGGAAACAAAAGGCAATTTGATACAATGTTCCAGAATAGAACTGCAGTGATGAAAGGCATGATTTTATCCTATTATCCTCAGACGAGGTGGCCGAGTGGTTAAGGTGATGGACTGCTAATCCATTGTGCTCTGCACGCGTGGGTTCGAATCCCACCCTCGTCGTGAGGTTCTTTTCGGACTTCTTTGGTCCCTTCAAAACAACTACTGTGTGAGAACAGTAATATTCAGTAATTAGCTTTCTGGTTGCCATGTGCATGGTGTTTGTCAAGGGGCTTTTTTGAGGAAGAGTAGTTAATTGAGGGATATAGAAAAACATTGCTTAAAATCAAGCACAAAAGTACACACAATAGATAATTATATATTGCACTTGCAGGAAATTTTCAGCCTATTTTTAGCTGTACTGCAATATTTCACAAAGTTTGTTAATTTAAACTGTCTCCTGTCCCCTCGATAGACTACTTAACCATTACTAAGGAGAGTATACACCTGCTTAGAGACAAAACTGAAAATACATCCAGTAGAATATTTCCTGTTAGATCCAAGGATTCCTCCATTAGCAAAACAGAGAAGAAAGTCAATATTGTGTAGCTTCTATTGTGATCTCCATCTCCATCTTGTCAGAACTTTGGGGGAAAGTATTTTTATATATATATAAAATATTATATTATTTTATAAAACCATTTTATTTAATTTTTTATATATGAAATACATTTTAACTTAGAATTATTAAAATATTTATAAATACATAAGGTATACACATATGTAAAGCTTTACAGCAAAATTTTGCCTCCATTCTTATTTTCCAACCACCTAATTACATTCCCTACAAATAGCCATTTTATCTCTTCCAGAATCATATTAAGCATATATGAATATATACCACATGAAATAAATATAGCTTTTTATCTCAGATAACACAAATGATAACATACTATGCACACTACACTGGTCTGTGCTTTCCCTCTTTCCCTTAATCAATATATCTTAGAGAGTTTTCCATATCATCACAAAAAGTGAAAGTTTATTCTTTTCCAATGATGTATGGTATTTCAACATATGGGATACTGGATATTACTTTACCAGACCTCTTTTGGACATTTAGGTTGCCCATCCTCATCTTTTGTTTTTATAAGCTATGCTAAAATGAATAACTTTGTACATTTATATACAATAATATATAATATTATATATAGACATTTATATTACTCATATATATGTAATTTTGAATGTGTGTATTTGTAACATTAAATTTCTTAAAAGGCATTTGCTGTGCCCTAGCATATATGCATTTGAAATATTTATGCATATTTCAAATATGCATGTGGAAAGATACATACTTCCCAATTGCCCTTTAAAAGAATTTTATTAATCTATACTCCAGACAGTAATGTCTGAGGTCCTTGCTCCCCTCACCCTCCCTGATATGCTATGTTACCAACTTTGGCTTCTCTGTCATTTTAGTAGGTGGAAGTGATATTGCAGTGAAATTTAATTTTCATTTCTCTCATTACAACAAAATATTTGTTACACTTATAAAAATAGAATATTCTTTGCTTTAATTAATTTGAATTTTGATTTTTTTAAGGTGAGAACAATTTGAAATATTATTTCTAGGCTGCTTCAAGTGTGTGTAGCGAATGAAGAATTCTGGGCTTCACTCTTGACCTATTAAATTATGATGTCAGGGAATGTGTTCTGGAATCTGTAATTTAATAAAGCATCCAGATGTTTCTCATGTTGCTCTCAAATCCTCGTATCTGGTTGAGGTATATATGTATTACACTCAATCAGCCAGAATTCTCTTTATTTCTGTAAATATTCAGCCAAGGAAAGCTGCTCATGCCCTCAGTGTTCCCAGTCACATTCTCATATCTTGGAAAAATTAAAAATTTTGTTTCATAGCCTCAGGAAATTGGCTATCTTTAATCATTTCAGTCCTCTACATTGGACACATTCTCTATGTTGATTGTATCCTCAAATTCTGAACTAAATATTTTTTCTGCAAAAGCAATTTTCCTAGGATATGTCTGTAAGTTCTTTGAGGCAACTGTCAAAGAAAAATTGCGCTAGATGGAGTTAAGGAAGGAAGGAAGATGGGCAAGGAAGACTGTATTTAAGAGTGCTGCAGTAGGGAAGATTGAACTCGATCTAGAATACAAGAGAGGCAGCTGAGGACTTATAGCTGAAGGGGCAGAGTAAGGAGTCATTAGGTGGAAAATTACTAAAAAGAATTTGATTAAATATCAAGAGTGAAGAAAGGGGAGCTTGATTCGATATCAAGGATGCTGAGGGGGATTCTAGATAAACTGGCTTAGCAAGATTCTTGCCCAAATGCTGGGAAGGCCAAGGATGATTTGTAAGAGATCTCAGAGAAGCTTGACACAATCTTGGTCAAGTAGGGAGTTCTTGTTAATATCCACAGGGATTCCTTCAGCTTCCTGAAGGGATGGGAGACCAACAGAACAGGTAAGATTGCCACAGAAGTATCCATATGTTCTCCCAGTCTCTCGTGTATCTGTTAGGATTCTGCCTCTCTATAGCAGCTGTTACTTGGCTTTCTCTTGAGTCCTGGGTCACTTGAGTGCACTTATCTCCTCCAGCCAGGTATTTTTCATTACTTGTAATTAACAGACTTTGAATAACATGTGAGTTACTGAATTTGAGCTACAACAAATGGGTCCTTGATGCTAGATATGATCATAATGATTACATCATTAAATTCTCCATCGGTATTTGAAATGAAGTGGTTCTCCCTTTTGTTATGTCATTTCCAGGAAGGTGTCTATTTGGGTTACTATATCACTGCTGCAGATGTCTGAGAATCACAGGCTACAAATGGAAGAGGTTGGAGGGGCTGCAGTTACAAACTTCCTACATGGGGAAGGCTAACAGGCCAATTCAGAAGAGAGAGAATATTTTAGGGAGTACTTCTGATCGTATTAGCATCAACAAGGTGGGAAGAAAACAGGAGCATGCCTGCTAAGGCACCACCCCAAGCAGAAATGTTATTTCCCCCTGTACTTAGCATCATCACAGTTCATATAAGTGGAGGTATAGTCGTGTCCATAGTGGGAGACAAAAGAATCTGTTTTCATAAACTTAGTAACCTTAATTTGTTACAGAGCCTTGCATAACCAACAGTAATTCATAATGAGTCAATGAAATATTTATAGTTCAGTGAGTTATTGTAATTTGTGAGAGTAGGACTTGATTTAATTTTTTTGTTACATATTGTTGTTCAGGTACTCAGTCGTGTCTGACTGTTTGAGACCCTGCAGACTGCAGCAGGCCAGACTTCTCTGTCCTTCACCATCTCCTGGAGCTTGCTCAAACTCATGTGCATTGAGTTGATGATGCCGTTCAACCATCTTGTCCTCTGTCGTCCCCTTCTCCTCCTGCCTTCAATCTTTCCCAGCATCAGGGCCTTTTCTAATAAGTCAGGTCTTTGCATCAGGTGGCCAAAGTATTGGAGTTTCAATTTCAGCATCAGTCCTTCCAATGAATGTTCAGGATTGATTTCCTTTAGGATTGACTGATTTGATCTCCATGAAGTCCAAGGGACTCTCAAGAGTCTTCTCCAATACCACAGTTCAAAAGCCTCAATTCTTTGGTGCTCAGCTTTCTTTATAGTCCAACCCTCATATCCATACGTAACTACTGGAAAAACCACAGCTTTGACTAGATGGGCCTTTGTTGGCAAAGTAATGGCTCTGCTTTTTAATAGGCTATCTAGGTTGGTCATAGCTTTTCTTCCAAGGAGTGTTTTTTAATTTCATGGCTGCAGTCACTATCTGCATTGATTTTGGAGCCCAAGAAAATAAAGTCTGTCATTGTTTCCACTGTTTCCCCATCTATTTGCCATGAAGTGATGGGACCAGATGCCCATGATCTTAGTTTTTTGAATGTTGAGTTTTAAGCCAACTTTATCACTCTCCTCTTTCACCTTTATCAAGAGGCTCTTTAGTTTCTCTTTGCTTTCTGCCACAAGGGTGGTGTCATCTGCATATCTGAGGTTATGGATCCTTCTCCTGGCAAACTTGATTCCAGATTGGGCTTCATCCAGCCCGGCATTTCTCATGGTGTACTCTTCATAGAAGTTAAATAAACAGGGTGACAATGTACAGCCTTGACCTACTCCTTTCCCTATTTGTAACCAGTCTATTGTTCCATGTCCAGTTCTAATTGTTACTTCTTGACCTGCATACAGATTTCTCAGGAGGCAGGTAAGGTGGCCTAGTAGTCCCATCTCTTGAAGAATTTGCCACAGTTTATTGTGACCCACACAGTCAAAGGCTTTAGTGTAGTCAATGAAACAGAAGTAGATGTTTTTCTGCAATTCTCTTGGTTTTCGACGACCCAACGGATGTTGGCAATTTGATCTCTGGTTCCTCTGCCTTTTCCAAATCCAGCTTGAACATCTGGAAGTTCTCAGTTCACTTACCTTTGAAGCCGAGTTTGGAGAATTTTGAGCATTATTTTGCTAGAGTGTGAAATGAGTGCAATTGTGCGGTAGTTTGCAACATATGAGAACATTAAAATGTCGAAGCAAGAAGGAACCTGAAAATAGATCACTGGATTTAAGGGTTGCCTCTTATAACATAGAAGAGGTTAATTTCTATAGAACATAGACACCTGTCTTCTCCTAATTTAGTTCCGGCCCAGCTGAAGGAAATCCTTCCCACATGCCCGCCCTTCTCTCTCTAATGGCACAGTGTCTTCCCAGAGCTAACCGGACTTTCCAAGTTTGATTAGCTTTGTCTCCAACTTGATTCCGGTCTACACACTTAGTACTTTTTCAGGAGGCCATTTCTTGTCCCTGAGCCTCTGCTCGGGGGAACTGTTTCCTGGGTGCTTCGGCTGCGGGTGTTTGGCACTTTCCGAAGAGGTCTGGATCAGAGCTTCGCTCCATCCCCGCGGGTCCAAGACACCGGGAGAACCATGAAGGCAAAGGGCGTTCCACTCACCCGAATTTACGCTCCTCTCTGGGCCCCTCCACCGCGTGCAACACTTTCTGTGCACTTTACTCTCTTCAAATGCGGGAACGCCTGCTCCCGATGCAGTGAGGCCAGCGGCCGGTCGCCAGGTGAGTTTTTCTGCTTGGACTGCAGGGACTGAGCTCTCCGCGGCTGCAAGTTTTCGAGGAATTTCTCATCTGGCTTTGCCTTTGGGGTGGGTGATGAGAACGAGAAGAAGGAATGAGAGAAGACAGACCAGAGTGAACTGTCTGGGTGAAATGGGAAAGGGAAGAGGGGATAAGAAGCGACCCCGGGCGTGTGTGTCAGCGACGAAAGCTCGCTCCGGGCCGAGGCTCAACTCCATTGCACGCAGGGTTTTCGGCTTAGGAGCCCGCGCGGCGGCGAGGAGGCCTTCGTACCTCGGAAGTTTTGAGATGCTGTCTGCGTCAAGGAATTGACGCTGCTGGAGCCGTTCGGCCCGGCCCCTGAGAAGTTTGTAAGGTTACTGGGAACCGACACCCTTTCTACTCAAGCCTCCCTTCTGTTGAACTTTGTGTGCTTGGAAAGCTTGATTTTAAAGAATCTGTTATTTCCCAGGCCAAGTATTCGGTACTTTGGTTCGAACGGAGTAGGAGAATCCAGTACGACCACATTTGTGTAAAGCAGTCAAACGCTTTTTCTCCAGTTCCGATGCGAACTATAAAATGTTCCCCTGAGAGGTCCCACCGAGATTCGAACTCGGATTGCTGGATTCAAAGTCCAGAGTGCTGACCATTACACCATGGGACCAACCGAGAGGTTAAGACTCCGTCCGCGATTACAGTTAAATATTCCCTTCACAGTCGACTTTCAGTAGCTTCAACCCAGAAGAGTTAGATCAAGTTTCATTGAGTCCACGCTGATAATGAAATCTGATGCTTTATTGCTGCTGGGGAAGCGGCGATGGGCACAATATAATTCAAGACGATTCGCGCACTCTTTTCCGCTTCGGTTGAGCATATTAACTTTCAGAAGACCAGCAAAGGTGGATCCAGGTTTTGTGAAGTTTGAAACTTACATGAGTTTCTTAAGAAGAACACAAGCTCTTTTTTTAAGAGAAAGAATAGACATTCTCAACACAAAATTAGATACAGTTACTCCAAGACATATATGATGTATCTGAGGGAAAACTGGAGGAAAAAGAGGCTGCAGTCTTAACTAATTTCCATTACAATATACTTTTACAAGTTTTACAAAAATATATGTTCATACAGAGCGACACCTTCCAGGGCTTTAGAGAGGGGTCTTGACGCCCTTAGTGAAACATGATAAATACCCCTCCAAGGAGCAATTTGGCAATATCTAAGAATAATCCACTCAGCAATTTTTATTTAAAAAAGCCATTCTACAGAAATAAAAATATTAAAAATATATCTAAAGATGCTCACTGTAATATATTTTAATATCAGAAATTTGAAAATATGCCTATCCATTCAATAGAAACAATATACTAAAAAGAATAGGACTGACATAGGTACACATGTTGGCTTGGTAGTTTCTGGAGAGATTTAGTCTAAGACTAGTAAGCAAAACTCAGCAGTTTTCTGAAATGTAGTATATAGCATGACCCAATTTTTGTCATAGTTTGTGAATTTATATACTCATTTTTAAATAGATTAAGATTTTGTCCTGTTCCCTTTTGTGAGATATAATTACTTCAGTAATTAAAAGTGGGAAATGTACCAAAAAATTTAATACCCTCCAGTAGAGGACTTAAAAGTTGTGTTTACTCCGTGCTGACTGGCTACTGTGCTCAGTATGGTGGTGATAAGAGCATGCAGAAAATGAAAGAGTAGAAGGCAGAACCCCTGACTGCAAAGGATTAACGGTTAGGGGGAAACCACAAAAGATAAATGCAACATGTTAATAGTGACTAGGAAAATGAGAAACGGAGATGGGGAGATCCATCTCAGTCCTTTTGAGGTTCTGATGGCTTGGGCACATGGACAAATTTTTATATACAATTTTATCTACTTTAGCGACTCAGGACATTTATAGATCTCAAAGGTAAGAAGTTTTGACTTCGAGATCTTCAAAAGAAACGTTCTGATTCTTAAAGGTCTCTTGAATCAGAAATGCCAAAATGTGAGTAACTAATAGAGATCAAAGTAGAACGAAAAAGAATGGGAAAAGGAAGACATTCAGCAATTCAACAAATATTCCTCAGGCATCTATTATTTATTGAGTGCTCCTCACAAGGCCGTGGGGGGCAGACTGGGTGGGGAGGAGGAAGAGGAATTAGGCTGGCACTTGCGATGATTCCTGGGCTTTTAGACCTCCACCAGAATTCACCAGTGCCTCAGCTTCTTGAAACAGAGTTTTCTCTTTGCTCACCTACATCCATTCTTTGAATACTTTGCCTGGCAGAGCACACTGTCTGAAGGAGCTTGAGCCAGGTATGAATGTTCTGGTCGCCCAACTCTAGCGACTTCTTAGACTCTGAAAACACGTCCAGATTTTCCTTGTTAGTTTTCTGGGGCCAGTTTTCCAGGATTGTTTACAGCATGGTTCACAGAGCCAGAAGCAGCAGGAACAGCTACTGCTGTCATTAGGGGGTAAGCTCACTATATGGACTTGATTTCTTCCCCCATCTATGAAAGGGAAAGAAGGAGCCAGATTTTACATTTCCTTTTCGAGTCTAAATTACGGCTACTGGGAAAGAAGACTGGCCCACATCTAACGTGAAAAGGCCAGGTGGAGCCTACGAATTAGCTAACTGGGCAATCACGCAGAGATGCTCTTCTGCTTTTGTTTTAGGACGCGGCAATGAGTGCTGCAGGTCTTAGTGCAGCGACAGATTATCACCGTGACAAGAAAACCCAGTGCAGCCCCCTCATTAGCTCTACTCACACAGTGAAACTCTTCACCGGTAACTGGGAGTTAAGTCTCTGTACAATTTACAGAGCACCTGAGACCTCGTGTTCACCGCTCAGATTTACCATGACCACCGAGCTGGTTGCACCACCTGGAATCCTAGAGCGGACCGGAAGTGAGCGCAGCTCCCCGGGCCTGGCTGGAATGATCTGGAGCCTGAGGCGGGTGTGTGAGACGAGCCACCGTCTCGCCCGGCGTGTAGCCTGTCGCCCACTTCTCTGGCTTGGCTCGAGAAGGTCCAGGCTCCTTTGAGGGGGAAGTGGCGGAGGGGAGAGGGTGTCTGCGCGGCGACAATCGGGCCTTCCCCGCCGACGGCTAGCGGTGTGGAAAGAGCCCCTCTCCCTCTCCTCCCATCCCGGGCCTGGGCCTCGGAGCGCGGTTTCAGAGAGACCTATGTGGTTTTCTTGTTGGGGATAGTAAACCCAGGCTTTAGGGCCAGAGTTTCCTCAGTTTTCTGTCTCGCAAGCAAGCTGCCGCTCAATTTGTGGTCCTGGAGCTTTAGTGAATAGTTCTGAACTCACAATTTCCTGTCTTGTCAGGGAATGGCTTCACTTTCAATGGAATTGCTCAAGTAACTGCCCTGTTTTCACCTAAACAAAAAATTTTTTAGCTGCTTCTGTAATTTGTCTGTGTCAACAGGATTTTCTTATTAAAAAAAAAAAAGCTTTCCTGACCAAAGACTGGGTGGGGACCTCAAGTAAAATAACGCATCTTCTTAGATCCTTGTTGGAGCAAGGCCAAGCTAAGGATGGCAGCAGCCCCTGGGGCCATCCCAGCCTTGGCTGGGCAGGGTTCAGAGGAACAAGGGGAGATTATCAAAATAAAAGTTAAAGAAGAAGACCCTGTTTGGGATCAGGCATCCTTCCTACAGAAGAATTTGTCTCATAGCAGGGAACTCTCTCGTCAACGTTTCCGGCAGTTCTGCTATCAGGAGACTCCTGGACCCAGGGAGGCTCTGAGCCAACTCAGGGAACTTTGCCGTCTGTGGTTGAGCCCAGAGACACACACAAAGGAGCAGATCCTGGAATTATTGGTGCTGGAACAGCTCCTGACCATCCTGCCTGAGGAGCTCCAGGCTTGGGTGCGGGAGCATCATCCTGAGAGTGGCGAGGAGGTGGTGACTGTGCTGGAGGATTTGGAGAGGGAACTTGATGAACCTAGACAGCAGGTGAGAAATTGGAGGTGCCATCTTTTGTGGAGAATTTGAGTGCTGTGGGTCCAAGGTGGAGTGAGTGGAGTTCACTTCACACTAATTGCTGCAAATTTGGATTCTGGGTATTATCATTTGATCACTGGTGTAGATGAATAGATTCATGCTTTTGGGATAACAATTTTTATATTGGTGGTAGCTGATTCTAATAAGGAAATGGGAAACCAAATGGGAACCTTGGTCTAGTGCTTGTGAATAGAAAGTGTATTTTATTTAGTGACTGTGAGATAAAAGTAGCTATCTTCTTATGATGCCCACTATTTTGACCGTATATGGAAGCAAATCAGTGTAAGAATATAAGGAATACCTTCTAGGAGAAACAAATAGAGAATTAGCCTCATTTAATGGAAATATTAGGAAATGGTGAATCGTAAGATCTGGGTTCTATAATAGGCTCTGTCACTAATTAGCTGAGTAACCTCAGGTACACACCTTCTCTGAATTTTGATGGCTTTATCTGTACAATGAAGAGATTAACTGCATCATTTTCTAGATACTTTTCAGTACTTGCAGTTGTTGGTATGTGAGGTCCATCACACTAGAGGTTATTTTTAAGAGCATATATTTGCTTTTTATGACAGTAATTTTAGAATATTATGGGTATTGCCAAACATTCCCATTTCTGTAAGATACTATCTATACATTTATCTGAACTTTTTTAATATGAATGTTTTATATATGTATAAAACATTTTAGCTTTTATGATGTGTTAACATGTTTTTCTGGAATGCAAAATCTTTCATGTGAGACTGATAAATAGGGAAATAAGTCAATATAATGCTGAAATTGTGTTGGCTCAAGTATGAATTTTCCCCAAAAATTGATGTTTTGGGCCACCTAAGTAAGAGCAGGTGATGCAAAGTATATGACTATAGCCAAGTACAGCAAGTTGTGAAGACATACAGTACTGTACATACTGCCCATTCACCTCCACATCTTCCTTTTGGCCCCAGTCTCTGGTTTAGAAGTGCTTATGTGCATAGTTCCTCCCATTTTGGTGCAATTTTTGCTATACTTTTTTGTGTTCCAGAAAATGAGCAAGCAAGGGGGGGTTGCAAGTGCCACAGAAGCATGTTGGTGATAAAATTTCTGCCAGTGAGCAAGAAAGAAAACATTTAACAATTAAAGCAAAGCTCAAAATTATAAAATGTTTGGGAAGAAATGAAAAAACATGCAACTGAAATAGAAGAGTCAAACTTTACGAACAATTAGAGACAATGTTGGGAAAATAAAAGAAAGTTATCTAGCTGGAACAGCTGCAATTGCTACAAAGTTTGTTAGAACAAGGCATAAGGAAATGGAAGAAAGGGAACATTTGTTTGAATTTTATACCAAAGAAAGAAGCAATGAGAAGCAGCCTTTCTTAAGATTAAAGAGAAGACATTAGCAATATATATGACCTTAAGAAGAAAGTGCAGAAGTGCCTTCATTTAGTGCAAATAGTGGCTGGTTTAGTGGCTTCAAGAACTGCTATGATTTCCACAATATTTAGCTCTCTGGTGAAGCTGTGAGTGCAGAAAAGCTGAAAAGACATTTCCCTAGTGTTAAGAGATTTGATTGACAAAGAAGTATACAACCTAGATCAGGTTTTTAATTTTAATGAAACCACTCTCTGTTGGAAGCAAGTGGTCTCAAAGGCCTGTATCTTGAAGGAGGAAACAGAAGGTCCAGTATTTAAAATGGTGATGCTGGGTGCAAATGCCAGTAGGAATTTAAATCTAAAGCCTGTGTAATTTATTATTCTGCCAACCTACAAGCTTTAAAAAGAATTGTAAAGACTAGCCTGAGTGTCTACTATAATTCTACAAGAAAGGTTGGATGGCATGGCAGATATTTACTTATCTTCTAGGTGATGTTTTGTAGATGATTTTTTAAAATATTGCAAGAGGAACAAACAATTTTTTCCCCAAATTCTTGTAATTCTCAGTAATACACTAAGCTATTCTCCAACAGTTTCTTCAACTATTAAAGTTCTCTTTTTACCTCCTAATACAACTACTTTTCTTCAGCCCTGTAATCAGGATGTGATCACAGTCATTAAAGCTTATTATTTAAGGATAACATTCAAGATGTTTATTTCGTCTAAACCAGGTGATGATGCACACACAGTTTTTGAATTCTGGAACTGATAAAGCATTAAATTTGAAATTGCTACTATTATAGAGGCTTGAGATGATGTCACAAAAGCCTACTTGGATGGGGTGTGGTATGATTCTTCCTGATTGGGACTTCCCTGGCAGTCCATTGGTTGAGAAACCGCCTTCCAATGAAGGGAACATTGGTTTGATCCCTGGTCAGGGAACTAGGATCTTACATGCACGGGGCAGCAAAGTCTGAGGGCCTCAACTAGAGAACTCACTTTCAGCAAACTGCAGAGCCCACATGCCCTGGAGCTGGCACGCCACAACTAGAAAGAAGCCAGCATACTGCAACAGAGAGCAAGAGTGCCACAATTAAGACTTGACACAGCCAAAAAAAACAAAAAGGATTTTTCTCAAACCTTCAGAAGAGCTCCACTAAATCAAAGCAAGTTACATTGCTCTTTCAGAGAAGGTTGGATTTGAAAAAGCTGAGTGGAGATATTGAGGAACTGCTGCAGTCTCATTCAGAGGCTCTCTGTATACAAGAGCTCCAACAGTTAGGTGCTGAGGCTTAAATGGAAGTCTGTAAGATGATGATACAGTTCAACAATCTACCCCACAAGAGCTTTTTACTTCTCAGTTATCTTCTGCTCTAAGTATCATAGACAAGTAGTTGTAGTAGATAGACGATAACTTGACTACAGTGTAGAATGCAGCAGGATTTCACTTCATGGCATAAAGTCCTATTTGGAACCAAGAAATAGCTTCTTTATGAAAGAAGGAAAATATTTAAGCAGGAAAAACTAAATATCTTTTTATAAGCCAGTGTCAAAAAATAAAAACAAGATGATGAGCCAGAACTGTCATTATATGTTTTGTAGTTTCACTATATTTCTTGGAAAGTGTGCAGATGCTTGTCCATCTGAACTTCTGATGATGATATCCCTTGACCCTTGCCTCACCCTTTCCTTATACCTCTAACAAGATACCATCACTATTCTAAGGTAAAAATCCTTAGAATACTTAATATTTAAAAAATACTTAATATTTTTATATGTCTTTTTGTCTATATTTGTAATTTTACTGGAATTTCTGTAGTTTTATTAATGTCTCCTGACAAAGCTGTGTAGAATTTAAATAATCTACCCTACAACTTTATTTTATCCATAAATCCTGTTAGTTTTTGTATACTTTTACAGAAAGCATGTTGTTTCATGAGTTAATATGGTGTTACATAGATGCCTATACAGGCAGTGTCTTTCTTCTAGCATCACACCTTTTCTGTTTCAAATAAACAGTTTTTTTTTTCCCCTTAACATGTACCTGTTACTTTTAAATTTTCCTCTTCTAGCTTTGTTGAAAAAATGCAGCCATTGATAGGACTTTGTCTTTGGTCAATACTGGTTAATGTTTAGGGTTATGCTCTGATTATATTGGATAGTTTTTCACATGACTCAGGGTTAAATGTCAAATTTGCATATTTGCATAAATGTTTTTCTCTCTATTTTTGTTTTGTTTTGTTTCTGTGTGATTTCTGAAGGAAGGGGAAAATGCCATTGTTGCAAATGCTTTTAACTGCCAACCCAGTATCTATTGTACACCCCTTCTTTCTTCCATAAAAAATACTTCATGTTGGCTACACTAAGTTGCTCCACTTGTGTCCAACTCTGTGATCCTAGAGACTGTAGCCCACCAGGCTCTTCTGTCGTTGGAATTCTCCAGGCAAGAATACTGAAGTAGATTGCCATTCTCTTTTCCAGGGCATCTTCTGTACCCAGGGATCAAACCTGCAGGAGATTCTTTACCATTGAGCCACCAAGGAGCCTTAAAGTCTATGCCCAAAGGGAAAGGCTACTCACTCCAGTATTCTAACCTGGAGAATTCAGGACTCTATACAGTCCATGGGGTTGCAAAGAGTTGGACAGGATTGAGGGACTTTCACTTTCAAGCCTGAGCAGACATTGTACAGGAGACAGGAGTTAAGACCATCCCCAAGAAAAAGAAATGCAAAAAAGCAAAATGGCTGTCTGAGGACGCCTTACAAATAGCTGTGAAAAGAAGAGAAGCGAAAAGAAAAGGAGAAAAGGAAAGATATTCCTATCTGAATGCAGAGTTCCAAAGAATAGCAAGGAGAGATAAGAAAGCCTTCCTTAATGATCAGTGCAAAGAAATAGAGGAAAACAAGAGAATGGGAAAGACTAGAGATCTCTTCAAGAAAATTAGAGATACTAAGGGAAAATTTCATGCAAAGATGGGCTTGATAAAGGACAGAAATGGTATGGACCTAACAGAAGCAGAAGATATTAAGAAGAGGTGGCAAGAATACACAGAAGAACTGTACAAAAAAGATCTTCATGACTCAGATAATCGCGAAGGTGTGATCACTCACCTAGAGCCAGACATCCTGGAATGTGAAGTCAAGTGGGCATTAGGAAGCGTCACTACAAACAAAGCTAGTGGAGGTGATGGAATTCCAGTTCAGTTATTTCATCTAGAAGATGATGCTGTGAAAGTGCTGCACTCAATCTGCCAGCAAATTTGGAAAACTCAGCAATGGCCACAGGACTGGAAAAGGTCAGTTTTCATTCCTATCCCAAAGAAAAGCAATGCCAAAGAATGCTCAAACCACCACACAATTGCACTCATCTCACACGCTAGTAAAGTAATGCTCAAAATTCTCCAAGCCAGGATTCAGCAATACATGAACCATGAACTTCCAGATGTTCAAGCTGGTTTTAGAAAAGGCAGAGGAACCAGAGATCAAATGCCTAACATCTGCTGGATTATTGAAAAAGCAAGAGAGTTCCAGAAAAACATCTACTTCTGCTTTATTGACTATGCCAAAGCCTTTGACTGTGTGGATCACAATAAACTGTGGAAAATTCTGAAAGAGATGCAAATACCAAACCATGTGACCTGTCTCTTGAGAAACCTGTATGTAGGTCAGGAAGCAACAGTTAGAACTGGACATGGAACAACAGACTGGTTCCAAATAGGAAAAGGAGTATGTCAAGGCTGTATATTGTCACCTTGCTTATTTAACTTATATGCAGAGTACATCATGAGAAACGCTGGGTTGGAAGAAGCACAAGCTGGAATCAACATTGCCGGGAGAAATATCAATAACCTCAGATATGCAGACTACACCACCCTTATGGCAGAAAGTGAAGAGGAACTAAAAAGCCTCTTGCTGAAAGTGAAAGAGGAGAGTGAAAAAGTTGGCTTAAGGCTCAACATTCAGAAAACTAAGATCATGGCATCTGGTTCCATCACTTCATGGCAAATAGATGGAGAAACAGTGGAAACAGTGTCAGACTTTATTTTTGGGGGCTCCAAAATCACTGTGATGGTGATTGCAGCCATGAAATCAAAAGACACTTACTCCTTGGAAGGAAAGTTATGACCAACCTAGATAGCATATTGAAAAGCAGAGACATTACTTTGCCAACAAAGGTCCGTCTAGTCAAGGCTATGGTTTTCCAGTAGTCATGTATGGATCTGAGAGTTGGCATATAAAGAAAGCTGAGCGCTTTTGATGCTTTTGAAGTGTGGTGTTAGAGAAGACTCTTGAGAGTCCCTTGGACTGCAAGGAGATCCAACAAGTCCATCCTAAAGGAGATCAGCCCTAGGTGTTCATTGGAAGGACTGATGTTGAAGCTGAAACTCCAATTCTTTGGCCACCTCATGCAAAGAGCTGACTCATTGGAAAAGACCTTTATGCTGGGAAGGATTAGGGGCAGGAGGAGAAGGGGATGACAGAGGATGAGATGGCTGGATGGCATCACCCACTTGATGGACATGGGTTTGAGTAGACTCAGGGAGTTGGTGATGGACAGGGAGGCCTGGGGTGCTGCAGTTCATGGGTTCGCAAAGAGTGGGACAGGACTGAGCGACTGAACTGAACCCTTAGATTAAAAGTCTGATGAGTTATCCAAAAATTCCTAGAGCAATGCCTGAACAGGGACTTGAACCCTGGACCCTCAGATTAAAAGTCTGATGCTCTACCAACTGAGCTATCCAGGCTCTCAGGAAGAATATAGGCTCAGACATATTCTTCATGCTCAGTTGTGTCTAACTCTTTGTAACCCCATGGACTGTAGCCAGCCAGGCTCCTTTGTCTATGGGATTCTCCAGGCTGCAGGCAAGAATACTGGAGTGGGTTGCCATTTCCTATTCCAGTGTATCTTCCCCGTGTTTCCTGCCTGCATTGGCAGACGGTTTCTTCACCACTGAGCCACTGGGGCAGCTATCTACCTAACTGTTGGCTATGTACCTAATTAAATGCTTTTCAGCTTTCCTTGTACTAGAGTTAGCTGTGCAATATGGTTCTGGCCAAAGAGAAATAAGCATATTTTCTAGGAGTTTCTGGGGAAGCTTATATTTTCCTTATAAAATGGAAACAGATGTGTTTAGTTCTGCCTTTTCCCACTTTCTGTCTTGAACATGAATGTGATATCTGGAGCTTTGGTAGCTATCTTGTGATCAAGATGTGATGATAAATGTTAGAATGAACACCAATATGTTATGAATGAAGACAGCTCTGGTCCCTGACAACAGTTAGGTATGTGAATCAGTGCCAGCAACTGCCCTCCTTTGGATTTCTTAGCATATGACAAAAATAAACACCAATTTGTTTGAGCCACTGTAAATTAGGTGTTATTATTAATTGAGAAATGCATGCATTTCCAATGAATACAGCCACATTTACTCCGCTATTTTATGACCAAAATTTCTTATTAGAAATTAAAAAAATAAAATCTAGGAATTATATAGTGAAAGACAAATGACTGTCATAACCAGTTTGTGGTAATTTCACCTTTGTAATTTGTTTTTGCCATCCAAAGGCACCCTTTACACTTCTGTGGTAAAAGCTGAATGGAATTCCTCCCATTCCTTCCAAGACCAGGCCCACTTGCCTTGGACTAGTCTCTCAAATGGAAATGCAGAGGAATCAAGAGGCTAGATGTGTGTAGGTACATGATTGTGGAAGAGGAGGAGTCAGTGATAATGCATCACAGTGAGCTGTATCTATATTTTGTTTCATGTCTTAGTTGTTCTGATTGTGCTTGTACCAACTTTACAGAATTGATAAGATTGTTTAATTTAGGTTTCCCTGTCTCCCACATGACTTATATCTTTCCCTCCAGGACCTTCTTTACCTCAGTTATGGAAACATTCAGGCAAACTGAGATGTATGCTATTATACTATATAAAGAAATCTACATAAGATCTTTTATTCTTAAGACCAGAGAAGGGAAAAACTTACCAAAGGGAAATGGCTCAACCATTTATGAATTTTTGTTTTAAAAGAAAATTGGTTTCTTATATACTTTGCTCTGTCTAAGAAGAGGAAGTGAGTTTATAACATGGTGTCCAGCTTGGGGAGAAGGAACATGACACATAAATTCCTTAAATCCCACCATAATGTTATAATACATCTTGGCTTTCATTCAGATATCATTGACTGTTTCCTTTTGGAATTTTCTGATTTATGTGCAGTTTGGGCTCAGTATCCATGGACCCAAATTTTCAAGCCATCCAACAAAATACTGACATCCGCTGACACCTTTTACTAGACTTTATTTGAGCATCTTGTTCTGCTTGGTGAATATTAATTACTAGAGTTCATAGTTCTGGCAGTATTTTGCCCTCTGGATTCTGAATCCAGGGATCCAAGTTCAAATTTTGGTTGGACCTGAGGCAAGTCTGTTTTGGGCTTCCCAGATGGCACAGTGATAAAGAACCCATCTGCCAATTCGGGATATGCAAGAGTTATGGATTCCATCCCTGGGTTGGTACGATGCCCTGGAGGAAGAAATGGCAACCCACTCCAGTATTCTTGCCTGGAGAATCCCACGGACAGAGGAGCCTGGTGGGCTATAGTCCATGTGGTCGCAAAGAGTCAGACATGACTAAAGTGACTTAGCACGTGCACACACACAGTGATCAATAAAATGCAAATTAAAACAAACTTGGTAACCACTGCTGATGTGACCAAATTTAAGTAAGGATGTTGAGCTAGTAGAATGCCTGTGTGTTACTGATAGGAATAAATTGTTATGACCGGTTTGGAAATATCTAATGAGTGTAACCATACTCCCTGATCCAGCAAACCTACTATAAGGTATATATCTTAAAGAAACACATTCAAAGACATGCAAAATAATATTCATAGCAGCATTATTATAATTGCCAAGAACTCTAAACAACACAGATGTCCATTAAAAGTTATAATGGATGACCATATCATGGTGTATTTGTATAATTGAATACTATACAACAATGAAAATAAATAAACAAGTGCTACATTCAACAATGTGGATGAATTTCACAAATATAATGTTTAGCAAAAGAACCCAGACAAAATAAATATATATTATATGATTCTGTTTCTGTAAAGTCCAAAAAGCAAAATGAATCTTTGAGGATAGATGTCAGAGTAGTAGATACATTGAGTGAAGAGGGTGGGACACAAGTAGCTTTCTGAGATGCTGGTAAAGTTCTATGTTTTTAAATGAGTAGTTCACTTTGTGATGTCATTGGGCTCTACATTTATGAGTTATGCACCTTTTTCTAAGTTTATAATACTTAAAAATTATATTAAGAAAAATATTTCTCATTTGATGTCTGCTGCATGATAGGCTAGGGTGCTTGCTTTTATGCACATTTTTAGATTCAAATGTCATGTGAATGAGAAATTATTTTTGTAAAACCAAAGCCCAGTGAGGGAAATTTAAAAAATTAACCAAGTTAAGAATATTTGGCAAGGCAAACTATTGAAATGTTCTATTTGAGTGCAATATGGCTTCTACAGGGCTATTTGCAAGAGAGTGGTTTTGGCAGGGATGTGAAATGGCCAAGCCACTTCCACTATAAGTGGCACACTTAAAGGACTGAAATTAGGTGCCATACTCAAAGCCTCCAATTGTAGAGTTATTTGTGTTCTTTTCAATTTAAGATATATTGCTGCTGCTGATAAGTCGCCTCAGTCATGTCCAACTCTGTGCGACCCCATAGACAGTAGCCCACCAAGCTCCCCTGTCCCTGGGACTCTCCAGACAAGAACACTGGAGTGGGTTGCCATTTCCTTCTCCAATGCACGAAAGTGAAAAGTGAAAGTGAAGTCTCTCAGTCGTGTCAGACCCTTAGCGACCCCATGGACTGCAGCCTACCAGGCTCCTCCATCCATGGGATTTTCCAGGCAAGAATACTGGAGTGGGGTGCCATTTCCTTCTCCGTTAAGGTATAGTAAATAACTATAAATTACAATTCTGGTTCTTAGGAGGTAATAGCTCCTCCCCTCCTTTTAACTTTCATTCTTGTTCAGTTTTAGAATTAACCATGGATATATGATTAGTCCCAGAGGCTGCTATTCTCTTAAGACAGACTTGGAAAGTTATTGGCTGTTGAATACTTGTTTTCATTAATGGACCTATTTTCATTAGAATAGAATAGAATCTACCTAACACATCTCTCTCCCAGTTTATCTGTTGCTTACATGAGTAACAAAGATCCATGTGTAGAAGTGAGTAAAAGATCTACAAGTCAATGAAAATTCTCCTAAACTAAAATAGTATAACACCCTGTAACACAAGTTTTATTACTTTTTTTTTTTTCTTTTGGTGAATGGCACTGAAGCTTTAGGCTTCATCTGGTAAATTATAGCAAAGACATTATTTAAAGAAAGAGCAATAGTAAGCTGATAACACAAATAACAACATTAAAATGATTGAAAGGCCAGACAGAAACAATCTAGATTACTAATAACAACCTGTGCCAAACAGTTGGCTGTTAACCACCTTCCTGGATTAATACAAGGTTTTCTTATTGTCCACTGACTATCATTTCTAGACTTAACACAATCAGATATTAGACTGTAACACAGTCCAGATAGACATACCTATTGAATGATATGACAACTGATTTACAGAATTATATTTTACAAAAATTTAATAAATCAACTTATATAAAGGCTGAAGGAGGTATAACATTAGAGCTTTAAATAGGTTCTTACTTCTGGTTTCCCAAGAATAGGGTAAGCAAATACCAAAGTAACAAACAGTACCACATAGATAACTTGGAGGTAAACATGTTTATGTGTGTGTGTGTGTGTGTGTGTGTTTATCTATCTAGTATCTTGGTTCCTAATTCCTCAACCAGGAATCACACCCAGGCCACTGCAGTGAAAGTGTTGAGTCCTAACCACTGAACAGTGGTTTATTTAAACAATAAACAGTGTTTATTTAAAGTCAGTGGCAGTAACTTTCACTCTCCTCTTTCACCCTCATCATGAGGTTTTTAGTTCTTCTTTGTTTTCTGCCATTAGAGTAGTATCATCTGGATATCTGAAGTTGTTATTTCTCCTGGCCATCTTGATTCCAGCTTGTGATTCATCCTGTCCAGGATTTCCATGATGTACTCTGCATATAAGTTAAATAAGCAAGGTGACAGTATACAGCCTTGGCTTTTACTTCTTTCCCAATTTTGTACCAGTCTGTTGTTTCATGTCTGGTTCTAACTGTTGCTTCTTGACCTGCATCCCTATACATGGTTCTTCCAGATCTGCTCCTGCATGTGCAGATTCAACCAACCAAGGATTGTGTAGTACTAGTATTTGCTATTGGGAAAAAATTCCTTTGTAGATAGACCCCCTAAGGGTCAAACCAATATTGTCTAAGGATCAACTGTTTATTTTGGAGACAATAGGGTGAATTTAAGTATGATGTGAGTACTAGATGATTGGCATAAGGTGAAAATAATAATTTCTTTTCACCCAACACAGTTACCCACTTTGATTGGCTTTTTCCCTTCCATCCATACATAACACAGTGGGCTAATGTTTTCCACATTTGGTCTAAAACAACTGTCCAATTTCTTCCTGGGTTAAATAGTTTATTAGTCATTATTAGATAATTTCACCCCAAATATTTACTTTAAATTGCTCCTACTGAAATTCATTTACAATTTTCTTCCAGTTATCACAGTTTAGGAAATTTTCCTTTAATGGGCTTCCATTGTTAGTCCCCAGAACAAAAACTATAGGTTTGCATATCAGCTCCTGTGTAAGTTCTGTTGTGTGGCTCTGACCTTATTTGTTCCAGCATTTTTTATTTCTCTTCTTATTCTATCTAGCACTCTTCTTAAGAATTCAGTGAAGACTTTTTCTTCTTACATCCTTTCCATTTCAGTAGAAAAATGTTTTAAGGTTTAGCTATGGTTTATGCAGTGATATTATTAACATTATATTAAATTCCAAATGTACGTATTTATCCCCAGGGCACATATGAGCAAGAAGTTCCTATGGAAGAAAAGACTGTTCTGGATACTGCAAAAGTGTCCTTTGGTACCCATCTCCAGTCTATAGAAGACAGAATGGAATGTGAATCTCCAGAGTCACACCTACTTCAAGATAATGGTGAGGATAATTTAGTCTTTGGAAAGAGGATAAGATTTGAAAGAGAGAAGGGCCCATTCATTGAAAGGTTATCAAACTTTATTCCATTGCAGCTTCTACTGAATATAGCTGAAGGAAAGTTCAACCAGTGTAGTGTAATGTTATTAATGAACTTGACTTAAACAGTCAGACAATAATGTAAAAAATAATTGAACACAGTATTTTTCATGGATAACTTGCAATGGAATTAAGTACCTATGGATAGATAAATCAGAGATACCTCTGTAATTAAATGTGAATCACTTGTCAGTATAGCTATGGGTCCCATTTCTATAGCCTCTGCTCCTCAATTCTTTTTACATATGGCTATTTAAGATTGGACATATTACTTAGAAATCCTACCGAAGAAAATAGAATTTCTGAAGTCCATGTCCACTAGAGATCTAAGAACTATTAACAGTATAATGTGTGGTAGAGGCAGCAGTGCAGGCTGGCTTGGTTCTGGAGTGCCTGTCTTTTCCAAAAGGCCCAAGTATGATTGATATCACTTTTCCTTTTCTTATATCCCTAGCAACTCCATATTTTCTGCTTATCATAGACCTACTAATATTGATTGTACTAATTTCTGAAGCTCATATTCTCTTGGTTCTCGTTTACATTGCCTTATATTTCTTTCTTCCCTCTGGTTTATCCTTGTTTACCTTCCTTTATGTTCATGGCTCCATAGCATGATGTGAAGTGTATCAGTGTGGAAAGAAATACTATCTATATAATGGTCTTTTCAGTCACATTTTGAAATAGCACTTATGTTGTCATCTTCATTATAAAGCTAATTAACAAATTTTTATCTAACACTTTTTTTTTTTGGCTACACCCCAAGGCTTGACTTGCAGAATCTTAGTTGCCTGACCAGAGATCGAACCCAGGCCACATCGGTGAAAGCACCAAGTCCGAATCACTGGGCCACCAGGGAACTCCCTATCCAACACTGTTCTTTGTAGTAAAATGTTAGATAGTGGAAGAGATACTAGAAGGAAAAGTGATCCCTGCTTCTTTAGAAACTTATAGTCTTGTCAGTTGTGCATATAAACAGTGAAAGAAGAAAGTGCTACAGTGCTAGTTTATGTTATTGATAAATTATATCTTCAAGAAAGGAGAACACACTGTAAGCTTAAATGATCAAGGAGATCTTGTTGGAACAATTGAGAGTTCAATGAGGCCAAAACACACAGTTTTGAAGCTTTGGAAATTATGAACATTTGAGAATTATTTCAATTTACCAGTTCAATATTTGGTATGCAAATTATCAAACAATGATGACTTGAGGAAAAGTATTTTTTCCAAGCATCTATAAGACTTTTGATATATGCTAATTCCAAATTATTTTTTTTATTTTTTCAAAATAGCTTCCTTTAGACTAGCCAAATTTGATTTATTTAAATGTTTCTATTATTATAAATACTCTAAACATTTATCTTAATATGTTATATTAAGCCAGAGATTTTTCACTACTTCATGTTCATCTGCTGCTCTTTCTTTATCAAAATCAGTAGTAAGGGTATTTATATTGGGTTTATAGCTTTACAAGCACCAAAAGGGAGCTGATGTAAATAAATGATCTTTAAACTTAAGTCCCAGCTGTTGCTATACCAGCTAACATGACTGAAAATGTGGTATAGCCTGAGATTTAAAAAAAAGACAAAAACACCTACTAGGACTTTCTTGATGGTTCAGTAATTAAGCATCCATTCCCTGGTGGTCCAGTCCCCTTGCAGTGGAGGTTAGGGACCTAAGATCCTCTGTGCCATGGATGAACTGCTGAACCTGTGGGCTCCAGAACCTTGTGACACAGCTAGAGAGTTGGGGTGCTGCAACAAAAGATCCCCCCTGCATGCTGTTACTAAGACCTGGATGCAGCCAAAATAAGTAAATTAATTAATTTAAAAATTACCATTCTATAAAAAAGCTATTACTGTATTTCTGATACTTCTCTAGCCAAAAAATAGTTTTTGTGTAATTAATAAATAAATTAAAAAATAATAACAACAATTTGTTTTCTGTTTTACATAAAACAGTGCTTTACTTTAAGGTTTACCCTGGATACTGATCTGGAAAGTCATAACCTAGCTTTCTACTCCTTATCAGAACTTTTGTTCCTGGCTACCTCTCTTTATTCCTCCAAAGGTAGACTTCTTAATCAAAATTGTGTTGCCCCTCTTGTGTGTTCGTATCTACTTCTACTCCAAGCTCTAGTGGTTATATTGGCAATATGGTATTTAGATTATATTCCCAAACATTCTAATTGGTTTTTCATTTATATTTTAGGATCATTTTTGTGGCTTTCCATGATGTCTCAAAGCATGGGTGATGATAACTTTAGTAGTTTAGATACTAATGAAGCAGAAATCGAATCAGAAAACATGAGAGAAAAGTTCTTCAAAAGCTTAGCAGTGTTACTGGAAAACAAAAGTAATAACACCAAGATATTTTCTAAAGCAAAGTACTGTCAAATAATCAGGGAAGTGAAAGAAGCTAAGGCTAAAGAAAAAAAAGAATCAATTGACTACCGGCGATTGGCTAGATTTGATGTGATCATTGTACAAGGTCATGAGAAGCTAATTGAGGCTATAAATGAGGAAACAAATAACATACGGTATTATTTACACAGTGAGGACTTATTTGACATATTGCATGATACACATCTCAGCATTGGACATGGTGGACGTACTCGCATGGAAAAAGAATTACAAGCAAAATACAAGAACATCACAAAAGAAGTTATAATGCTATACTTGACACTCTGCAAACCATGCCAACAGAAAAATTCAAAACTCAAGAAAGTTCTAACATCAAAGCCAATTAAGGAGGTTAACTCAAGATGCCAAGTGGATCTAATAGACATGCAGTTGAATCCTGATGGAGAATATAAATTTATTATGCATTATCAAGACTTTCGTACAAACTTGAGTTTTTTGCGGTCATTAAAATCTAAAAGGCCGAATGAGGTTGCACATGCCCTTTTAGATATTTTTACAATTATTGGAGCACCCAGTGTTCTACAGTCTGACAGTGGGAGGGAATTTTCAAGCCAGATTGTCAGTGAACTTGGTAATATTTGGCCAGAACTGAAAATTGTTCATGGGAATCCTCAGCCTTGCCAAAGCCTAAGTTCTATAAATCAAGTTAATGAGGATATCCAAAATCGGATTATCTCCTGGATACAAACTAACAATTCATCACACTGGGCTGAATTTTTGTGGTTTATTCAAATGACCCAAAATCAACCCCATCACAGAGGCATGCAACAGACTCTATGTGAGGGTGCATTTAGCTCTGAAGCTAAACTGGGCCTCTCTTATTCTCAGTCAACTGAAGAACTTGTTGCCAGCCTGAACACAGAAGATGAATTGGAACAGGCTGATAAAGAACCAGAAAATACTCTAACAGCCCAGTATGAAGAAAACATTGAGATTGGAACAGATAATAGTGATGTTGAAGAGATTCTTTCTACTACTCCTAAGGTAGCCCAAAAAACTGTTCCTGAAAGCAGACTGAATTTTTTATCATGTGTGGGTTGTGGAAAAGAATGCACAGGTGCTAACAGTTGTGACTCATGTTGTAGAAACAACCATCCAATCTGTGGAGTGCCCTCTCAACATGAGACTGAGGGTTATTGTAACAAAATAACTTGTAGTCTTTGCTACCAGGCCACTACAATGAAAAGGAAACATGATGAGGTTTCAAGAAGCTTGACTGTTCAACCTTTCAAAATGTTAAAGCCATTGGAGACACCATTTTCATCAGAGAAAGTAGGAGATTGGGTAAGAATTTGAGTGTAGATCAAAGAATTTGCTGTAGATCAAAGCAAGGCAAGAGCCTCTTTCTACTTTACTGTGATCATGATGAGTGAGAAAGTTTTAACATGGCACACTAAAGCACAATGATGGCCATCTTGGATATATTTTCTCCAAGAAAAGGTCAATTACTTTTAACATCCTCCCTCTGTTCATTTTTCAAGTTGGAAGTTATAACCTTGGATGCTGCTTTGTTTATTATGGAGTGAGCAGCAGTAATATCTCTTCTTTCTGATGTCAAGCATTTCTTGGGGGGATGAGAAAGCTAGGATCCAGGGGACAAATGGTATGCCTGGTGGTATGTTTCTACAGAAGGATAAATTTGGGAACAGATGAACTTACTGTTGCATTATTTTAGTTATATGTAAGTTTGGGTGGAGAGGTAAGCTTGGGCATCTCAGGTCAAGTGAAGAAATATTTAGGAAGGGCAGAGAATGATAAATTTGGTTGGAAGACATGAGTTTGTGTTGGGAAAGCTTGGTTTTATGATTAAAATGCAGAGTGTGAAATAAGGCCAAAGAGATTTTTCAGTCATTAGGTTTTATAAAGTAGAGTTAATGTGTCTTCAAGTTAGTGTTTTGAAATATGAAGGTTACACATGATTTGGGCCAGTGGTATTCAGAGTTTGTTCTTCAGACCAGTGCTGGTCTGCAAACTGTCATACTAGTTCATAATGAGGTAAGTACATGTATTGAGAGTATTTGGAAATTACAACAATATGACATTGCTGATACCAAGCACATGATTAATGAACTCATCTTTTCAAACAGAATATTCAGTTTTGGTGTTAAACTCTCATGGTGAATCACATGTGATAGCAGTTGTAAATTAGTCAAGCACAATAGGTTCACATTAAAATGTGTGATATGCTGTCACATATATATGCTATTAGATGTAACCCAAAAGTGTGTAAAACTGAGAAAATGTAAGCATTTACTTATCTTTGTAACTTAATTTTAAAATCATTTTATGTTTTTAATCAAGCATGGTTTTATAAAATTTTTAAAAATTGAAGTATAGTTGATTTATGATATTATGTGAATTTCAAGTATACAGCACAGTGATTCAGTTTATATATGTATATATACATATATGTATAAACATGTATATATATATACATACACATTTTTTTTCGGATCCTTTTCCTTTATAGATCATTACAAAATATTTAGTATATTCCCTATGCTATACAGTAGGACCTTGTTGGTTATCTATTTTATATATAGTAGTACATATGTGTTAATCCCAGTCTCCTAATTTATTCCTCCCCTGTCTTTCTCCTTTGGTAACTGACCATAAGTTTGTTTCTATGTTTGTGAGTCTCTTTCTGTTTTGGAAATAAATTCATTTGTATCTTTTTTTTTAAATCCCACTTATAAGCAATGTCATTTATTTATCTTTCTTTTTCTGGCTTACTTCACTGAATATGATAATTTCTAGGTCCATCCTTGTTGCTGCAGATGGCATTACTTCATTCTTTATTATGGCTGAGTAATATTCCATTGTATATATGAACTACATCTTGTTTATCCATTCATCTGTTCATGGACCTTTCGGTTGCCTCCATGTCTTGGCTATTGTAAATAGTGCTGCAGTGAACATTGGGGTGTATGTATCATTTTGAATTTAAGTTTTCTCTGAATATATGCCCAGGAGTGGGATTGCAGGATCATACAGTAACTCTATTTTTTGTTTTTTGAGGCACTTCCATACTGTTCTCCATAGTGGCTGTACCAATTTACAGTCCTACCAACAGTGTAGAAGAAGAGTTCCTTTTTCTCCATATCTTTCCAGCTTTTGTTATTTGCATATTTTTTGATGATGCAAGCCTAGTTTTTAATTTTTAGTTTAACATTAATAAAGAGGAAAGTAAAATTTGTATTGCTTATTTTTAATTCTAATTTGCAGATGACAAAGCAAGCTTCACTGGACTTTTTTGTGAAGAAAAGACACACCTATTCTGAATATGGCAATAGTAGCAAAAGAAATGGTAACAATGGAAGTCATCTTGAGGGAGTGAAAACCAAAAGAATTCATAGTAGCTTTACTCGGAAGTATGATCCCTCATATATTGAGTTTGGTTTCATAGCCATAATTGATGGTGAAGTGCTGAAACCACAGTGTATTATTTGTGGAGATGTACTGGCTAATGAAGCGATGAAACCATCGAAACTTAAGCGGCATCTATATTCAAAACATAAAGAAATAAGTTCACAACCAAAAGAATTCTTTGAAAGAAAGAGTAATGAATTGAAAAGCCAACCAAAGCATGTGTTCAATGTTTCTCATATAAACATTAGTGCTTTGAGGGCTTCTTATAAAGTAGCACTTCCTGTTGCTAAGTCTAAAACACCATACACAATTGCTGAGACACTAGTGAAGGACTGCATCAAAGAAGTTTGCTTAGAAATGCTGGGTGAATCTGCAGCAAAGAAGGTAGCTCAAGTACCACTTTCCAATGACACCATAGCTCGACGTATTCAGGAACTGGCGAATGATATGGAAGACCAACTCATAGAACAAATTAAACTAGCCAAGTATTTTTCATTGCAACTTGATGAATGCAAAGATATTGCTAACATGATAATTCTTTTAGTATATGTGAGGTTTGAACATGATGATGATATAAAGGAAGAATTCTTTTTTTCAGCCTCTTTACCAACAAACACAACTAGCTCAGAACTGTATGAAGCTCTGAAGAATTATGTTGTCAACAAATGTGGTTTGGAATTTAAGTTTTGTGTAGGAGTGTGTTCTGATGGTGCAGCTTCAATGACAGGAAAAGATTCTGAAGTGATTACCCAGATTAAAGAACTTGCACCAGAATGTAAAATAACACATTGTTTCATTCATCGAGAAAGTCTTGCTATGAAAAAAATATCAGCTGAACTGAATAGTGTGCTTACTGACATAGTAAAAATTGTGAATTATGTAAAATCTAATGCATTAAATTCAAGATTATTTTCTTTATTGTGTGATAATATGGAAGCTGATCATAAGCAACTGTTATTGCATGCTGAAATACGGTGGTTATCCTGGGGAAAAGTTCTATCAAGATTGTTTGAAATACGAAATGAACTCTTAGTATTTCTGCAAAGCAAGAAGCCAGTTTGGTCCCAACTTTTCAAAGATGTGAATTGGATTGCTAAACTTGCTTATTTATCTGATATCTTCAGTATTTTTAATGATCTTAATGTTTGCATGCAAGGAAAGAATGCAACATGTTTTTCAATGGCAGATAAGATTGAAGGACAAAAACAAAAGTTAAAAGCTTGGAAAAAAAGAGTTTCTATAGATTGTTATGACATGTTCCATAATTTAACAACAGTTATCAATGAAGTAGGTAATGATCTTGATATTGCACATCTACGAAAAGTTGTCAGTGAACATCTTACAAATTTGTTAGATTGTTTTGAATTATACTTTCCTTCAAAAGAAGATCCACGTATAGGAAATTCATGGATACAAAATCCATTTCTTTCATCAAAAGATAATTTAAATTTAACTATAATCCTACAGGATAAGTTGTTGAAGCTGGCTACTGATGAAGGATTGAAAATGAATTTTGAAAATACAGCATCACTTGCTTCATTTTGGATAAAAGTTAAAAATGAATATCCTGAGCTTGCTGAGATTGCTTTAAAATCTCTTCTTCTGTTCCCCTCAACATACCTCTGTGAGACTGGGTTCTCTACCTTAAGTGTTATTAAAACAAAACATAGAAACAGTTTAAATATACATTATCCCTTGAGAGTAGCATTGTCATCAATCCAACCTAGATTAGACAAATTAACAAGCAAGAAGCAAGCTCACTTATCACATTAAAATTTTTAAATACTGATTTATAATGTGTTAATTCAAAGTATATATATAGGCATTATGGAACTATGAAAAGTTTTGATTAAATTAGCAATTCTGTATGTAAATTGCCTATATGTACACTAAAGTGTACAGTTTTTATACTTCTCTTATTTTCCCTGTCAAATTTGTTATATTAGGATGTAATTTTAAATCTGTTTATTCTAACATTAAAAATTTTGGTCTTGTATATTGTATGTATTTTTATTATTGTATTTTATTAAGTTATTAAAATTAAAAGATGACTTCAAGATGGGGAATAATTTCTTTGAAATGGTAGACTTGATCAGTGAAGTGAATTCAAGGAGTACAATTAGAGTTTGTATGCAAGAGTGGGTATCAGTAAGCTGTTAAATTTGTAAAACTGATCTGGGGTGGTTTGGTTGGAAGTTAATGATAAGTTTGTTTTGTAGGTGCATGTTTAGATGCAGTGTTTAAGTGGGTAAAGTGGGGGAAAACCATCAAATTCTTATAAAAATTCAATGGGAAAAAACCTAAGTATCCTTTCACAAAATAAAATGTATCATGTTTATTCAACAGTGGTTGAATACAGTAGTAAAAGTGAGATATTGCAGAGAGAATTCTGGGGGGTGATGAAATGTTCTGTCTTTGTTGTGGTAGTGTTCACTATTAATAGTGTTTACTATTAGCCATATGCAAAGTAGTCAATCACAGTCTCAGATGAGAATGTATCTGGGTGTACAGCTGCTGTTAAGAACTACCTTGTTCTTACTCTTCTTAACTAACTGTTGTTTCATCTTTCATCTTTTCTCCTAATCCCCATCCCAAATACATAGCAATGATAGATTATATTGACTGAATTTCTACAGTGCCCACATTAGCCCAGCTTATCTTTACAAACTGATACTCATATTTCCCAAACTAAAAACTTAAAAGCCACAAAATCGAACATTTTCAACACAGACAAGGAAGAGATGGACAAATAAATTTTTAAAAAGAAAAAGTTCTGAGTTTCACAAATGATACTATATGGGATGGTAGTTGTGAAAAATTATTATTTTCAAAAGTATTTACTGCCTCTTTCTGGGATATGATTGTCTCAGTCTCGGCAGACACCAGATTTGACTTATTTCACTCTGGATAATAAAATGTGAGCAGAATTGACATGGTACTTTTGGGCACCAAGAAACAGTTCTTGATTTGCCATATTTTTTTTCTTCGTTTGTCAAGAGACCATCAGTGTTTCAGGTAGAGATGGCTCTCTCATCCTGGGAGGAGTCACGGTAGACAAATAGCAGGAGCAGGGTGTGTTACTCTAAGCTGCCTTGATTCTTGGGTTGTTTGTTTCTGCAGCATGCGAAAACGCTGTACCGACAATGGGATTGAATTAGCATCAGAGGGCTTCCTTGGTGGTAATGAATTAGCATCAGAAAATGAGTTTGTCTTTAATTCCAGTTCTTCGCTATCTGTGCAAACTTGAACAAGTCCTTAAACGTTTTGGGAGTTGAATATAAAATAGGAATGATAATATGCTTAGTATTTGGGGTTGCCTTTGATGTTCAGAGGCAAATTTTGATAAATTCCAAAGTGCTATAGAAATATAACGTATTACAATATTTTTACTCAAATTCAGGACTCGGATGTGGTGTTGGTGGCCTCATTTTAACTTCTATGGCGCTGTGAGGCATAGTAATCATCACATCGTTAAGCCCTTTGTTCAGCCACTGAAATGGGCACAACCTGTGCCCATATAAGTAAGATGGGGAGAAATCTGGATATTTTTCAAAGTAACAAGATCGATTTCAAGCTTCTTTCGAAAGCCCTACTTCGTCCGGCTCTATGGCTTAGTTGGTTAAAGCGCCTGTCTTGTAAACAGGAGATCCTGGGTTCGAATCCCAGTAGGGCCTGTTTTGCATGCCTCCTTGTTCCTGAGAAAGGATGAAGATTTCGAATACTACAGTTCTGTTCTGATTTCAGAACTACAATCCCACCCTCCTCCCGATCCCGAAAAAGACAGACAGACCCCTAAGAATGATGGTAAATCTCTGCAACCCTCTTCTTCCCTTCACAAAAAGGCAAGTGAACTTGCAAAGATCATTTTCTGGGGAAATCAATAAACCTGCTTCACCTCCATTATGGGATGGTTACCCCCATCCCGGGAGGGGTCAGAGAAGTGTTGAATACGCACATTCTTGTGGAGGGATGAGTGACATAGGTGAGGGAGATAGAGGCACAAAATTCCAGTTACAAAATAAATCAGTCATGAAGGTAAAATGTACAGCAGGAGGAATACAGTAAAAAAAATATTGTAATATCTTTGTATGGTAATTCGAGTTACCATGGTAATCAGTTTGTAACAGAAATATCAAATCACCATATAGTGCAGCTGGAACTAACATAGAATTTGTAGGTCAATTATACTTCGATTAAAAAAAGAAACTTTCTGTAAACAAAAGAAAACCTGAATCAACATAAAATTTTTTTCATTAGCCCAGCTGGCACTAGCATTTCTATAGCATTGAAATAGAGTTGAAATAGAGTCTTGCATTCACCAGCCGAGTTTGTTTGGTTATGGATAATTGTTTTTCATTTATCTTTTTATCTAGTTTGTCATATTTTTATTTTTTCCCATTTTCAGTGTGTCCATTTCTCTTACATGTAATTACAGGTATACGGAAATCATATCTGCCGCTTGCCAAAAAAAGTGTAGTAAAGTCACTTGCTTTGACTCTTTAAGTCCACTCATGAGTGCACATCTATCTTGCAATCATTCAGCTGAAATGAAATGGTCACCATACCCAAATGATTCAAATGGCGAGATCGATAATGCTACATATGTACCAGGGAGATATGAAAACATTTATCTTTCACATAATGAAGTTTTCTGGGGAGACTAGGGGAGGCTCTCAGGTAAGTCCAAAAATGGCTTGGAAGAGCAAGGAGGGGTGATGGGTTTTGGTTTTTACAGGGTTAGAGGGCAGGCTGTGGAGGGGAGAGGGGAGTGAAGATTCCCAAGTGAGAACCAGGACTAGCTTGGTTTGATCTTCCCTCTGAGAGAGCTTAAGCACTTTCTTATGGGCTGGCTTAGATGTGAGAGTGATGGGTCTTGAAAGCTGTCAGCAAATATCAAAAATGGGGTCAATTTCTTAATTTCAGTTTTCAATAGAAATCTGTGTACAAGTCCACAGAAAAGCATATACAAAAGTGTTCCTAACAGTCCTATTCACAATTTTCACAAATTGAAAATAACTCATATATCCACCACTAGAATAGATAAATTGTGGCATATTAATACAATATGATTATATATGTATATGACTATATATACATATAAATACAAATAACATCATTGAATGCAATAACATGGATGAACCTCATAGTGCTGCACAAAAGTAGCCAGACGTGAGAGTACATATTGTAAAATTCTATTTATATGTTATTTAAAATGTACAAAGTTAATAGATGATATCAGAGTCTAAAATGTGATTACCCTTAAGAAGAAAGTAGTTAGGAGACACATGAGAGGGGCTTCTGGTATTTCTTGACAGACAACCTAGGTGACAAAACTTAATTCTTGATTCAGTTTGATAGAAATAGTGGCAATAAATTGGAACAAAAGGTCTGAGTGAGAGTTCATAGACATGTTCTCTTTGTAAATATTCAGTGATATATACAATTATATATACATATATAAGGGCTTCCCTGGTGGCTCAGCTAGTAAAGAATCCACCCGAAATGAAGGAGACCTGGGTTTGATCCCTAGGTTGGGAAGATCCCCTGGGGAGGGGAACAGCTACCCACTCCAGTATTCTGGTGAGTGACTTTCACTCACATACATATATATTTAGATATACATCTATATAAATGTATATATATATTCTGTATATGCTTCTGTTTGGGCACTTTCCTTCATGTTTGTTACATTTCAATTAAAAATAATTTAAAAAGAAAAACAAAGCCACCAATTAAGAAAGAGAACATTGCCTTTATTTTATAAGTTCCATTTGCCCCACTCCACTTTACATCTCTCTCTCTTGAGGTAACTACTATGTTAATGCTTGTGATTATCATGCCCTTACCTTTTTTTTTAAAAAAAAAACACCTTAAAACAGCAATAAACATGTATTCTCAAGCAATTTTTGTGCATCAGAAATCTAGAAGCAGCTTAGCTGGGTGGCACTGGCTTGGAGGTCTCTCATGGGGTTGTAGTTAACTTTTCAGCAGGATGCAGCCATCTGAAAGGACTGGATAATTTATTCCCAAGATTTCTCATGCACATGGCTGAGTCCTTAGTTCCTTTTTTTTTTTTCTTAATTGGATATAATTGCTTTACAATTTTGTATTAGCTTCTGCTGTACAACAACATGAATCAGCTTCAAGTATACATATATCCCTTCCCTCTAGAGCCTCCCTCCCATTCAGTCCCTTGCTTTTAAACTTTACTACTAATATATGTATTTAACACAATAGATTATTTAATATGCTTAGTTTGTAGTTTCTATAGATGAGACCATATTGTATTTGTTTTGGAATGTTTCCTTGTTACTGAAATATTATCATAATATCTCATTTTGTGTGATTTCTAGATATTTCTATATTGCATATAACTAAATTTTTATAGCTGTCATGAAAATGTGATAAAACTCTGACACTATTTATAAGAATTCTTCTGTTTGATCTTTGTACATAAGCATATGTATGTGTGTGTGTTCAGTCACTGAGTTATGTCTAACTCTTTGTGATCCCATGGACTGTAGCCCACCAGGCTCCTCTGTCCATGGGATTCTCCAGGCAAGAATAATACTGAAGTAGGTTGCCAACACGATCTGTTAAAAAGAAAAAGTCAGTTCTGTTTCTTCCTTTCTAGTCATCACAGCTTTTTTTTTTTTTTGCTTTCCTTTTGTCTAGTAGAGAATCAGTTCAGTTCAGTTCAGTTCAGTCCTCAGTGGTGTCCGACTCTTTGCGACCCCATGGACTGCAGCACACCAGGCTTCCCTGTCCATCACCAACTCCTGGAAGTTACTCAAATTCAAGTCCATCCAGTTGGTGATGCCATTCAACCATCTCACCTTCTGTCGTCCTCTTCTCCTCCTGCTTTCAATCTTTCCCAGCATCAGGGTCTTTTCTGGTAGAGAATACAAATGGTAATTTCTGGTTTACTTCATGTGTTCCTAATTTCAAACAGAATGTTTTGAATTTTTTGCCTTTAAGTATTATGCTTTCTGCAGATTATTTTTGTATTTTAAAAACCAGGTTAAAAAACTTTCCTTCTATTTGCAGATTGTTGTTTCATTAGTGGTCACTGAAATTTATTAAATACTCTTCTGCCTGTACTGAGGTAAACATTTTCCCTTTAATTTCTTCATGTTACTTGGCTTTGATTTCATTAGAGATGAAATGAGATGGAGTGGCTTCCCTCTGTTACTATATTTGGAAATATTTGTAGCCAATTGAAATTATTTTCCCTGTAATGTTTTATAGAACTTTCAGATTAAAATATCTGGGTTTGTAGTTTTCTCTGTGGGAAAATTTTTTTTAGTATTTATGGTTTAATATAATGGTTTGGGACTATTCATATTTGCTATTTTTTCTTTAGTGAAATTTAATTTATTTTTTGTTGTTGCAGAATTTACAAATCCATTTAAAACTTCAAATTAATTGGGAAAAATTTCTTACACCTTTGCACATTCTGATCCACCTTTTGGATATACTCTTCTTTTGCTTTTTATTTTATTTTATTTTTTGCTAACCTTTCTTATCTTTTAGATTTCAGTTCCTGGAATGCTTACTGAAGGCTGGGTTAAGGACAGATCCCAGACAGTCTGTCACTTTGACCTGCTGTGGCCCAGAGAACCGGGGTGGTGCTTTCCTGGAAAGCAAGCAAAAGAGAGCAGCCTCTTCAGGGTGCAGTCACTGCTCAGAAGCTTTGGAGAAAACGCTGTTTCTCTAGCATCTCTAAATTGTGAAAAATCTATGTAACCTCAACTTTTCGGGGCGGGGGGCCCGAATGCTCTGAGAAGGCAGGTTGGATGAAGACCAAAATCAGGCCCTCGCAGTTCCTAATAATGGTGAATGAGGCCCCCCAAATGCCTCAGATTCCAGCTGGGTTGCTTTCACCGCGCCCACCGCACCCCTTAGGAACAGGGTCCAAAGCAGGCAGTGGAACTCCTCCAGGCCTTCCGCGCGCCTTCTCACCGCCCGTGGGCTTTCCTTGGCCGCACCATCGCTAATGGGGGTCCGAGATCCGCTGAGATGAGAGTGGCTGGGGGAAATGAGCCGGAAAGAAAACAGACAACCACAACAAACTGACTCAAAATCCAACCTTTCTAACCTGAAGAATGGTTCCTTCCCTCTCAGTCACACAACCCGGCAACCCAGTGGCTGCACAAGAGGAGGGACATTTTCTGATTGCTCAGTAAGTACAATCGTTGGGGTTTTTACTAACGTGTCCCTGGAGGGTACTCAGTGGGCCTGTTCTTCGTGGTTTCCAAGAAGGGCCAGGCCTACAAAGACGCTTCTCAATTCCATCCTAATTGAAGATGTCTTGGCAGGACTGGGCGCCCAGCTGAGAGGATGCCAGGATCGGTCTTCTTTTTTGTAATTTTCACTTATTCCCATAGGGTCTTAATTTTGACTTTGTCTTCATTCTGAAGGTAAATCGAGGCTTTGTAGCTGTGATTACAGAAAGACATTTCAATCCTTTTTTGCTTCTTCTTCTTGTTTTTTTAAAAACAGGTTAATCAACAGACTGAAGAGGCATTACAATGCAAGTGTAAATTTTTGTTCAGGAAAGAAATTTGGTGTCAGGCTAAGGGTAGGAGTTTGGAGGAAAGTGGAATTTCCATTTTGCCCTTGTCTCTGACCATAACTTCTTAAAAGAAGTTATCTGGGTTTTGTACCAAGGACACCATCTTTTAAGTAAAACTGGTGAGAAAAGCATCTTTCATAAGAGTTACAGTAACAAGATTAGCCCAGATTCTCAATACTTGTAATATTTTCCTACAGCCTAGAAGGGAGGGACCACGTGGCCTAATGGATAAGGCGTCTGACTTCGGATCAGAAGATTGAGGGTTCGAATCCCTTCGTGGTTGCGGCTTCATTTTTCACACTCCTGCTACCTTTACCCAGATATTACTGTCCCAGCTCTCAAATCCCAAATTATAGCTTCAGAACACTCCAGAGATCTCCCTTTGGTTATAAGTGATTCAGTAAGTGGGTCGGCGCCAGCCCTCTCCATTGAGCCTTTTGTAGTATTGGAGTCCTTGGTCAGGCAGGCGCGCAGGTGTGCGGCTTGCGAAGAGCGCCAGCCCCGGTCTTGTGGACCCTCTTCCAGGGGTTGGGTGAACCCGGTGAGTGAGGTGGGTGCCACGAGGCACGGATGTCAAGGAATTCTGCTCTCTTCGTCCGGCAGTGTCTGGGCGTCTCTTGTTTTAGCGTACGACTCTTTCATTGGTTTTCAGGTGCCTCTCTGTACTTTGACGCTGAAAATGTTGAGATTTGCTTTTTGGAAGTCAGTTTAAATGGCGCCCCCTTTCGACAGGAAAACTTGCCACGTTTTAGAGGCGCTGGCTCCTGATTCACGTGGATGCCACCTGAAAGGCGCACCGTCTTTCTGTGTGTTCTCAGAGACCAGCTGTGGGCTCTCCCACACGTTGCGGGATGAATTAGTTGAACGTTAAGCAGTATCTGAGGAGCCAGGGTTAAAACAGAAACCTGGAACCACGAGAAGAGACCAGTTAGGCAAATTATAATGAAGAGGGAGCAGCTTCTGCACAAGTGGAAAGAACATGGTCAAATACATTTGAATATGTAGGTGTAATGGACACATTCATAGAACAATATGACGGTTCAAATTAGATTCAAGCAGGAATTGCAATTTTAAATGGTCTTAAACTATGAAATATTTTGAATTAGTTGTCAAATCTTCATACTGAGAAAATTACATGTCCTTCCGTTTACTATGAACTTCTTTGAAACATTCAAAGAAGAAATAAGTCTAACCAGACACAGCTCTTCCACAGTATAGGAAAGAGAGAAAGAAAAAAACAATCCACAGCTGCTCATGCCGAATGCTGTAATGATTTTTTTCCAGTGGGTGTACTTCTTTAACAGCTTTATGGAAGCATAATTTTCTTAAACTGCATGAATTTAAACTTACAGTTTGACATATGCGTAACTCATGAAACCACCACTACAAAAGAGATAATGAACACAGACACCATCCTCAAATGTTTCCTCAGGCCCTTTTGTTATATGTTCATCTGTTGCTGGATTTTGTTTGTTAGTATTTTGTTGAGAATTTTTATGTCTATGTTTATAAGAGATATTGGTCTATAGTTTTCTTATCTTATGATGTCTTTGTTTGACTTTAGCATCAGGGTAATAATGGCTTCCTTTTCCAATTTTTATAAGAGTTTGTAAAGAATATCAATTTTTTTTTAAATGGTAGAATTTAGCAGTAAAGATGTCTAGACTGGGGCCTTTCTTTATGAGTAATTTTACTCACTAAACCAATCTGTTTGCTTGTTATGGATTCTAATTCCATGCTAAATACTTATGTCAGTCATCTACATCTTTGTAACAAACCTCACCCAAATTTTGAGGGGGACTTAAAGCAACATTTAGTTTCCAATTCTGTAGGTCAGTTATTGGGCTGTGCTCAACTAGGCAATTCTTTTGCTGGTTTTGCTTGTGGTCACTCATTGGTTGCAGCTATCTGGCAGCCTGACTGGACTAGATGGTCTAACATGTTCCCACTCACTGTCTGGTGTGTCATCTGGAATGGCTGGGATGACTGGGACTCTCTCTTCACATAATCTTCCATCCTTCAGGAAGTTAGGTGGGATTTCTTCACAGGATGTCTCAGGGTCCCAAGATGGCAAGAGGAGAAGTTATAAGGCTCTTGAACCCTAATATTGAAACTCCCACAACATCATTACCACAGCATTCTATTGGCCAAATCACAAGGTCAGCCCACATACAAGGAGGGAAATAGACTCCACCTCTTGATGGTAGCTGCTGCACAATCATATTCCAAAGGGAAATGCATAGCGGGAACTTGTGACAGGACTTGGTGACTGAACAACAGCAATCAATCAATCAAACAATGATGTTATCTCATTTAACACTAAAAACAACACTGTGAATAGCCACTATTGATATATCTTGGTAAGTAAATTATCCGATATCACTTCTTTACCAGTGTTAATCTGAATTGGTCTCTGAACCTTGTTTTGAACCCACCTTTACCTGGTGGGCAGTTCAGGGTGGGGCCAGGGAGAATGTAAGCACTCCAAAATGTAGCAGGAGCTGAAAAAGCACTGAGAGTGCTGAGCATTTGAACACGTGCAGTTATACATTTTTGTAAAGCCAGAGAGCTCCATGTCCTTGTCTCAGGATGACTAATAATGTTTAAGATCGAGAGGGTGAGATTAAGTGACCCACACACAGACTCCTGGTTCAACTCCTTTTTTGAGACTGATTTCCTGAGTGTCTGATATATCTACAGGCAGCATGGACTTATAAAGAGTAATAAGCACCTTAGAGGAAGCCCCGATGAGTTGAGAAACTGAGGAAAGCAGATTCAAATACAGGAAATTTTCTACTGAGATACGTTTAAAAACCAAGATCGTCCACATTTCACATAATTGACAAGTCAGACGTAGTTTATTACTGTGAAACAGTCTTGGCAAGAGACAAAAGTTAAATTGCCAAAGTGTCGGAAGAAAGAAGGCACCAAAATCAGCGGGATGGTACTTAAACCATGCACGACCGTAAACAGAGAATTTTAAGACAAACCACAACCAAGCTCTAGTATGTAAATCCCAACCGTTGATCTCTTTGTGGGAGCCTCAAATTTAACCTGTCTCATACGGCTAGAGATTAGTAAAATTTGCTCCAGGTGAGGCTCGAACTCACAACCTCGGCATTGCCCACAAGTGTACTGTCTTATAAGTACCGCGCGCTAACCGATTGCGCCACTGGAGCTCCTCTAAATTGGGGTTTGGGGAGCTGTAAGTGAATATACTTTCACAGATGAAGACTTTTGTTTAAGGTAGTCAATATTACGAATACAATGGCGCCTTCTGATATGGGGTTTTATCTTTGAATCTGATATGCGATTCACAGCAGCAGTCTTTGATCAGTTGGTATCAGCCACCGCCGTTTCCCCCGCAGTGCAGAGATGCAGCCGCGGTTGAGCGTCGCAGTCATCTCCATCTTGATTTTCAGCTCACATTCCCACGGCTTCTCTAAATTCAGACTTATTTGAAAGCATTTGAATGGGGAAAAAAATTACATTGCTTCCACAAAGGCAGAAAGCTTTCCACTCAGGAGTGTGTACTCCATCTGTAAGACCACAGTGTATTTTCATTGCTTCCGAGTTCCTGGAGACTTTTCATCTCAGCGGGTTTACTTTCTTGTATCACCTCTGTCTCGGCTCTGCCCTATGCTCGGTCGACTTTCCCTCTGCTTCAGATGCCACCTGTCCCACCCCAACCCAGTCACTGTTTTTTAACTTAAGAATGTTAAAATACTTTGCTATCCAGAAACATTCAGAGAGCTAATATTTCCTTTAGAAAAAGCACTGTTTTAAATGCACTAACTTTAAATAAACTATATTAAATGCAATACAGGCTAAGGAAATGCAGAAAAACAAAACTGTGGTAACTTGAAAATTTTCTGAAGTCTCATACTCAGAGAACTATATTGTTTATATTTGTGGTTCATTTCAAGCTTTTTTCATTCTAGTTAACATTTTGGGACAAAAGAAACTTCCACCAGATAGGTCCATGGCTTGAGTGGACACACTGTGAACCAGACCTGAACCACAATTTCACCTGTTACCCGACCCCCATTACCTCCATTCTAACAGAGGGGCCATGATGACACTTTGGGTCTTTCCATGTCAATATTCACTTGGAACTTGTTTCCAACAGTCCTTGAAATTTGAGAGTTTTTCTCTTAATTGAGTCTATGATTGTTGAGTAAATGGTTATAAGTCCATTTAGGAAAGAAATGGGGGAATTATATTCTATATATTTTCAGTGGCATTGCAGGGTCCTCAGGACTTGGCTTCTCCTTTAATCCGAGACGTCAGATCTGAAAACTGGTTTAAGATCAGAAACTGGGCAAGATATTGTGTGATTTTATTTTTAACTGGGGCAGCTACCCTCAGTCTTCTGATTATCCTTGATTTCTTCTGTGTAGACAGTGATATGCTTGTTGGCTGCCCATCTATTTTGTTTCTAGGGATGCTGTATTTTATTAACCACCTCAACACTCTACAAAATTGGCTACCTTTCTGAAATTGTCTTTCATCACAGTAATTTTGCCCACCCACCCCTGGCTCATGCACGTGCACACACTGACCAGATTCTGACCAGTCGATTGCTGCCATTTCTGGCCTGAATTGTTGCAAGATCCTATAATTCCCATTGCTGTCAGGGAAGCCACTTCTGTAGCAGAATCTTGTATCACCAGCGCAGGGCTAATAGAGGACACTCTACCAATGGTAGTGTCCCTCTCCCACACATGCCTTCCCCCACCCCCAAACAGAATATCCTTTGGTTCCCCTGCTACACATTCATCTAGTGGGTTTTCCAATATTACATGGTAAATCCACTCTAGCATGTCCACTTCTTTGAGTTTTTGATCCCTCTTTCTGCCATTAATCTCAAAAGTCATGGCATTCTTACCACATTTAGTGAGAGCTTTTGCTTTTTCAAGCAGGAGAATCCTAACAGTATGTTGAATTCTTGCCAGTGTATAAAAATTCTATACTTTGGGAGAATGCTCTAGTATCAGTGTATTCTACATCAACTAACTTTGCATTCTACTCTCCTTGATCCAGAACACTTAGAATTTAGTTCTGTATGGAAGGATGCTGAATGGGTGGCAGAGGCACATGTTTGGCAGAGGAGACATGTTTTCATTGTCTTCAAGGAAGAAGGACTAACTAACCCTTGATAAGGAGGTTTGGGCTACTTCTAAAAAGCTCAAAGGATCTTGGGAAATCTGGAGATTTAGATGTTCTAATGCATCCCCTGGAGAAGGAAATGGCAGCCCACTCCAATATTCTTGTCTGGGAAGTCCCATAGACTGAGGAGCCTGGCGGGCTACAGCCCATGGAGTTGCAAAGAGTTGAACATGACTTAGCGACTCAACAGCAACAACAATGCATCCCACCAGATGTCTCCATCCAATGTCTCGAGATTCTGTTCTTTTCCAATTGAGACCATGATCTAGACATAGAAGATAATTTAGTTTGAGAATTTAACCTACTTTGGAGTCCTATTATTCCTGTGATTAAATCTTGGAGCTGAACCTTAGCTTTTTGTGCCCTTGAGTTGCAGGATATGAGAGTTTCTTTATACCCTCCTATAGAAACTCTGGCTTTCACATTAGCCTCTACTTGATGGGTTTCCTTTGTGACTCAGCTGATAAAATAACCTGCGTGCAATGCAGGAGACCTGGGTTCAATCCCTGGGTTGGGAAGATTCCCCTGGAGAAGGAAAAGGCTACCCACTCCAGTATTCTGGCCTGGATCCCAAAGAGTTGGACACAACTGAGTGACTTTCACTTTATTTGATGAGATATATTGTCACCCTGCTTATTTAACTTCTATTCAGAGTACATCATGAGAAACACTGGGCTGGAAGAAGCACAAGCTGGTATCAACATTGCCGGGAGAAATATCAATAACCTCAGATATGCAGATGGCACCACCCTTATGGCAGAAAGTGAAGAGGAACTAAAAAGTCTCTTGCTGAAAGTGAAACAGGAGAGTGAAAAAGTTGGCTTAAGGCTCAACATTAAGAAAACCAAGATCATGGCATCTGGTCCCATCACTTCATGGCAAATAGATATGGAAACAGTGGAAACAGTGTCAGACTTTATTTTGGGGGGGGGGCTCCAAAATAACTGTAGATAGTGATTGCAGCCATGAAATCAAAAGACGCTTACTCCTTGGAAGGAAAGTTATGACCAACCTAGATAGCATATTGAAAAGCAGAGACATTACTTTGCCAACAAAGGTCTGTCTAGTCAAGGCTATAGTTTTTCCAGTAGCCAAGTATGGATGTGAGAGTTGGACAGTGAAAAAGGCTGAGGGCCAAAGAAATGATGCTTTTGAAGTGTGGTGTTGGAGAAGACTCTTGAGAGTCCCTTGGACTGCAAGGAGATCCAACAAGTCCATCCTAAAGGAGATCAGTCCTGAGTGTTCACTGGAAGGACTGATGTTGAAGCTGAAACTCCAATACTTTGGCCACCTCATGTGAAGAGTTGACTCACTGGAAAAGACCCTGATGCTGGGAAGGATTGAGGGCAGGTGGAGAAGGGGACGACAGAGGATGAGATGGATGGATGGCATTACCGACTCGATGGACATGGGTTTGGGTAGACTCTAGGAGTTGGTGATGAACAGGGAGGCCTGGCGTGCTGCGGTTCATGGGGTCACAAAGAGTAGGACATGACTGAGCGACTGAACTGACTGACTGACTGACATCCTAAACACTTAATCATCTCTCTCCAAGGCATCAGTTTCTTCTATTGAAGAATTCTATTACATTATTATTACCATCTTTCCTATATTTATCAAGCACCTGATACAGAACATCTGCTTTTGCATACCCACTGGTATAGCATCTCAGTTCAGGTTGCGTGAAAGTTTTAAAAATTGCTACTTTGTGCCAGTGGCTGTTTGTGTTCCACCAATCTCTTCACTGCCAACCAGATGAATAATCCAGCTTCAAAAACCTCATTTTAGGGACTTCCCTGGCCGTCCAGTGGTTAAGACACTGCACTTCCACTTCAAGGGCAAGGGCTCCATCCCTAGTCAGGGAATTAACATCCCCGCTTGCTGCATGGGTGTGGAAAAAAAAACCAAAAGCCTCATCTTAGCATTTTCTTTCTCAGATACTTTTGGTATCAACTACTGCATTTTGTGGTCCCTGGAAAGACTCCAAGATGGGGATTTGCATTCAGAAACTTTACTGGGGCACTATCTCAGGGTGAATACCTGAGAAGCAATGAAGAATCAGAATTTGTCAGAGGAAAAAACTGGGCTTCACTGCAAGTGCAAAAGGGCATTTGCCTACTCCCAGGGAGTCTCCACCACTGGAATGGGCCCTTTAGGTATGTCCCAAGTTGAGAAGTTAGATCTTGGCTGTTATACCTCTCATAGACCAATAATTGGATATAAGCTGCCCTTGGAAATGAAATGTGACCTTAACCTGAGACAATTCCTAAGGAGGGATGACAATTGAGAGTCATTAGGTAACAACTTTCCAAGGATCTAGGAAGGTAAATCTTCTATCCAAAGGGTCCAGGTATTTAGTCAATACACTATCTGTGACAGTCACAGTGAGGAAAAAGAGAGAGAGAAAATGAGTGTGAGTTCCAGATAGGATTTGAAAACCATCACAGTGATTCCAGATGCTGTAGGAAACATTTTATTGGAGATAGTTGCAGGGCTGGTTCTGAAGCTAAGGGTTCTAGGGTTGAGAAGGGAAACCTTTTTTTTTTTTTTTTTTTTAGGGAAAGCCTATCTTTCAAAGGATGCTCTGGCCAAGTGTCATAATCTGAATATACTAAAGATCAGAATGTACTAAATATACTGAATATACTAAGCTTTTGTAGGGTCCAATTAGAAAGAGGCTCTGACTGCCACCATCATAGAGATGCTCTTCCTTTCATATGAAGCAATTTCTTGCTCCCACTCTATCTAGGGCTCCTACAAAAGAGTGACAGATCAGTGGAAGCAGGGATGGGTGGGGTGTCATGGAAAAAGACTGATCTGAAAATATTTGGAAATTGACTTTACTCATTTCTTCTAGGGGGGCAAATGTTATGAAGTAGAATTTAAATTGTATGGCTATTCACTGCATTGTCAATTCTACACATTTAGGGTAGAGAGAGAAGGAAGACTCAGAATGTGTAGAAATGTTTTTTTTCAGGATATCATGGCAAATTGACCTATCCTCTTGGATGAATGATTTTCCTTTGATATATATATATATATATATACTGTGCTTAGTTGCTCATTTGTATCTGACTCTTTGTGACTCCATGGACTGCAGCCTGCCAGGCTCCTCTGTCCATGAGGATTTTCCAGGCAAGAATACTGGAGTGGGTTGCCATGCCCTCCTCTAGGGCTATATATATACTTTATTAAACTTGTAACAGATAGCTGAGGATTTAGGGTTTCCATTCTTTTCTCTTACCCACATACTCCTGCAGGGGGAAATAGTAGTAGCTGTCTGAACATAAATCTACTTGATAGAGAGTGGGAAATTTGGCACTATAGAGGTGATTTAGTCAAGTGGAGGGCATTTAGGAAGAGAATGTAGAGAAAAGATTTTTTTAAAAACAGGTCTTCAGGTAAAGAAGCAGGATGGCTCTTGCCCTCAACTTGATCTTCTTATTTGGTTTTGAACTGTTTCATGTATGCCAGAATATCTGACTTGACTGTACTGACTGGAGTCCGATGAAACCAGCGCATGACAGGGACTCCATCAGGTCCCACTAGGAACTTTTCAAAATTCCAGCGGATGTCACGGACCATGATGGGTTCCCAGGATATATGTTTGATTGAGCCCATAATCTCAGAAGGGTGAGGACAGGATTGCTGCAGCAGAGGGATGGAAAAGAGAAACGATGGAATCATTTCTGCTCATGGATAATCCAGGCTATTTTCACCCACAGATAATCCACTTCCTCTTATGTTAAGATATTTTCATTTCCTATGATTCTTAATATATTCTCTGAATCACAACCATGCTAACTACCAAGAAAGTTGTAGATATTATAGCAAAAGTCTATTCCCTCCTTCTGTTTGTCCCTGTGACCCCATCACAAAGTCCTGTTCTTATGAATGAGATATGTCACCTCCCTAGCTTCCAACTTCCTTTTCTGCAAAGTGAATAGATTAGAATGGGGTTTCCTAGATCTTGATGCTCCATGGGCCAGTCATCTTTTGAAAATACCTTTTGGGGGCCAATATGGAGTTCCAATATTTTGTTTTGAAAAATAAGAGAAAAAATTTAAAACACCATTATTTCATTTAGTTTTAAAGAGATAATTATAAGAATAAATTGCATATGTGTCATAATCTTAGAATAAAGGGCAGCTCTATAAATCAGTTGATGCTTATGAAACCCTCCTTACATTGCCCTGTTTTGCAATTTACTGAGTATATATAAAAATCTCAACATGGGTCAACCTTGGCCCACAGTCCAGCATTTAAGAATACTGAACTCTGATGATCTTTAAGGGCCCTTCTCAGCTCTCATGTTCTCTGTATCTAAGAGGCAGTGTTTTATAAAAGGCACTTATTGCGTTGTAAGTTTTTTTTGGGTCTTCTCCAGTATGAACTCATCAAAGAACAGGGACTATGTCTGTTCATTTTTATACCCTTATTATTTAACAAACTGCCTTATAGATAGCAGGCACTCAACAAATGTTCCTGCAATGAATGAATGTCAATAAACAAAAGAGAGTGGTCCCAGTAAAAGGTGCCACTCTACAAAATGCTTTGTACCACAAAGCCAGAACATCACAGATACTAACAAATTTAACCCCAGTCCCTAATGAGATCTCTTCCAAAGAGTACAACCCCTCCTCCAGGCAGGAGCCCTTGCGTCCATTTCTACCACACCAACTCTATGTTAGGAATATTAAGGAAGAAGCTTAGGTCAGTAATTAACTCACCTTTAAGAAGGTGAAGACTTTCTGCTCTGTTTCACCATTCACATCCCCTTTCTCAAACAGCTGGAAATTAGGTACGTATCCTCCCCCTGGACGGACATACCTGCAATGAACCATAATGTTCCCAGAAAGCTCCAGAATGTAAGAGAGAAAATGATATTGGGGTACCAGGATTTGAGGTTATGAAACAGGGAAAACAGAGGTGGAGATATAGAAAACAGCACTGGGAAGGCAAAATAAGACCATTGTTAACCTTTGGGGTCCCTGACACTTTATTTTTTTCTGTTCCACGTGCTGTCACTGTCTCCCATCTGTATTGTTTCTGTACCAGCAACACCAGGAGCTATTTCTGTGCTCCCACTGCTCCACCATCCATTCAGGTCTTGCTTTCCAGGGAAGGGGAGAGCATCTCTGACACTGCCAGGCTCACATCAGTGGAGGCCAAAGTTAAAACCAGTTAGCAGGTGCCACAAACCTATTAACCCACTGACATCCTGGAAGTCCCCAACATGGAAGTGCCTGGAAATGGAGGAAAGGTAGACAGAGACAGATCTCTACAGGGTTTTAAGTAGGTACTTACTTCAGTCCTGGAAGAATTTCTGAGTTTTCTCCTGGTTCTTGCTTTCCAAACTGGTTACAGGGAAATCCCAACACAACTAGGCCAAAAGGCTTCAGCTCCTCCTGTAGTGCATTCAGTTCTATGGGTAGAGAATGGACAATATGGTGACCTGGCCAGAGAGCCTGCCTTGTGTATATAGACAGAGTGATCCTTGGAAATACCCATTTTACAGAGGGAAAAACAGAGGTCCAGGAAAAGGGGGAAAATATCTAAGTCAGAAAGACTGTTCCTGGCAGGCCTGAAATAAGATACTAGATCTCCAGACATGTATGCAAAAGCCCTTTGTTATAGTGCAGTGTTTCCCAAATCTGCAGCACATCAGAATCAGATGGGGGTCTTTACTTAAAAATAGGGATGCCCAGATTTCTTTCCAGAAGTTCTTCTGGTTACATTATTCTGAGTTGGCTCCCCAGTCATCTTTATTATTCTAAAGCTCACCAGATCACTGTTGGTGGGGCTGTAAAATGGTATAACTGTTATGGAAAATAATATGGAGGTTTATTAAACAATTAAAAATAGAACTACCATAAAGCAGCAGTCCCAATTCTGGGCATATATGCATAAGAATTGAAAACAGAGTCTCAAAGAGATATTTGCACACCCATGTTCATGGGAGCACTATACATAAAAATCAAGAGGTGGAAGCAACCCAAATATCCACTGATGGATGAATGCATAAACAAAATGTGGTATATCCATATACAATGGAATATTATTCAGTCTTAAAATGGAAGGAAATTTTGTCACATGCTACAACACAAATGAATCTTTATGCTAAGTGAAATAAACTAGTCATGAAAAGACAAATACTGCAGGTAAGACAAATACATGTGGTATCTAAAGTAGTTAAATTTATAGAAACAGAAGGTAGAATAGTGGTTACCAGGGGCTTGGGGAAAGGAGAAAGGGGAGCTGTTATTTAATGGATACAGAGTTTCAGTTTTGCAAGATAGACAAGTTCTAGAGATTTGTTTCACAACAGTGAATATTTTTAACACTGCTGAACAGTCTTCTTAAAAATGGTTAAGATGGTAAATTTTATATTTTGTGTTTTTTTATCACAATTTAAAAATGAAAATTTTAAATTAATTTTAATTTAAAAAAACCCCCACATTTAAACATCACTGACCATCAGTTTGCCTTCCCTGATTGGTTCATTGGTAGATTGAATCCTTACCCTGGGTGGAGTGGGGGTAAATCTAGCAGGGGCAAAAAGAACCAGAGAAATTTCAAGTTCAGCTTTCTGGTGTTCTTTAACAATCTCCAGGATGTTAAACATGCATTCTACCTAAAAACCCTCACTGATATACCAAAACACAAGCTTCCAATTGCCTTCTTCCCCAAGCTTTTCAGTTTGTTTCCCCGCACTTTTATAATCATCTTCTTTTTTACCCTTGGTGAGCCAGACATCTTCAGTTCCATAACAAACACTAACCAGTCCCTAACTGAACAGTCGGCTCAGGCAACAGTGTCAACTGATATCTCCTCTGAGTCCTTGTATTTTTACTTTCTGCAATATAATGTTGCTTTCCTATTTCTACATGGTTCCTAAGTACATTTCCTCACATCCTCCCCTCTTGTCTTTAGTCACTATAGATAACAACTCCTCTAGGAAACAGACTATTAATTAGGAAACCTGTCTTCCAGTTCTTGAGAAACTATACCCCAATTCTCACACCTACTACATACAGAATTGGAACTGAATAAATTGATTTTTTAAATCCCTATATACTTGCAAAATGAAGTAGGGTCCATAGAATATTATTCAATCTTAAAACAGAGGGAGGAAATGATCTGAACTCCAAGGTATCTTATTAATTTATAAAAGCAAATTGGCAGGTTGTATTTATTACTTGTATGGAGAAGGAAATGGCAACCCACTCCAGTATTCTTGCCTGGATAATCCCACAGACAGAGGAGCCTGGCAGGTACAGTCCATGAGTCAAAAAGAGTCAGACGTGACTGAGTGACTATCATTATCATCATTTATTATATGTCATCAACTAATAAAAAAGAAAAAAAAAAAAAAAGAAAAATAATAAAAAAATAAGTAAAAAAAAGAAAAAGAAAAAAAATACATTTGTATTTTGTCAACATGATAATACTGGTCATCAGAAGGGAAGGGAAAGAGATGAAAAGACTTTTTACTCTAAACTTTTTTATTCCTTTAATTTTGAGCCTTGTGAATATAGTTCAGTTCAGTGCCTATTCAAAATATAATAATGAAAAACTTAAAAATGAAGTTCTTATTAGTTCAAATATAAGAAAGGCATCTATTTCTGATAAAAATTAGTCCTGTTCATTATTTATTGGCTTTTGATCAACATGGCCTAAGATATGAGAAAGATAGCATTCTACCCTGAATAATGCACAGAGAGGGGAAAAAACTACACCTAAAGGAGGTGTTGATGTTGGAGAGGAAGCATTTGCCTCTCTTATGGTCTCCTCTCCAGCCCTCACTCCAGTCAAATGTACTCCAGGTATAAAGCCCTTTTTTCTTCTCCCTGTCTTTGTAAGTTACCTGAAAAAGTCTCAAAACATCAATCCTACCTCCTGTATTTGCCAAGAAGACTTGAATCTTCAGAGAGGCTGCTAGCTCTCAAATACACCATTGGTTCTCCTGGAAATCTCAGGAGCAAAGCAGAGGCAGGACGTAGCAAGGAGTCAGCAAACGTTTTCTGTGAAGGTCCAGATTAGTCATTTCAGATGGCTTCTGGCACCAACACTCACACTACTCAACTCTGTCTTGCAGCATAATATCAACCATAGACAATCTGCAAATGAATGGTCATGGCTGTGTTCAATAAAACTTTATTAACAAAAAAAATTGGGCTTACTGGATTTGCCCTGTGGACCATAGTTTGCTGACTCCTGACATTAGGGAATAAAGTCACTTGATCATAATTATTTATTTTGATTTATAGAATTAAAATTAGAATATAATACCAATATGACTTAAAATATAACAAGCTGAAAAATTAGTCCCAAGGAGATTTGGCTATGAACTCTTACCAGTATATTGAGCTGTCAGTCCACAATAGGTGGCCACATTGACAAAAAGGACATGCTTGCCCGCATACTGTTTGAACTGAATGTGTTCCTTTCCATTAAGAGTGAAAGCGTCATAATCATAGATGGTGCCTTTCACATCTTTGTAGCAATCCATCTGGAAGATTTTTAGAAAATCATAATTTTAGTAATAATAATTCCTAATGTCGGTATAATCTTTCAAACCATTCAAAGAACAATGCATATATTAACTGAGATCCAGAAAACAAATACAAGTCATCTGATGTGTCAATGAGAAGATTGAAACTAGGTCTTGTGACTTGAAAGGCAATGGTTTTTTTGAGGAATAGGCTGTCAAGTCTCTTTATTATCTTTGCAGAGGTAAGATACGAGGGACTGCTTGGAAGAATGGAAAAAAGCAGAGATACATGAGCTGGAATGGGATGGCCTGGAAGTAAGTGGAGTCAAACTGAAAAGCGTCCTGCCTTTCTTGCTTCTCTGAAAATGAAGCTACTCCTTGTCTCTGGGATGAAGGCATCTTGCCTGGATTCCCTCAGTGAAGGGAAGGTTTTTAATTGCCCAAGTATTTCAGGATAGCCTTATTACTTCTTTAACTTTCCCTAGGTCTTCTGACTTCCTGCCCCACTCATCAGCATGGTGGAGTGGAAAGAGCTCTACCTGGGAATCAGAAGCTTGCTCTGTTGTTAGAGTTCCTTGTGATCCTGGGAAGTTCTCAACCTTGGCCCTCAGTTTCCCCACTGGTAAAAATGAAGACATTTGTCTAGATTCCTATTAGATCCTGAAAGTCTTCCAGGTTTAACATTCTAGAATCTAATATTACTCCTACCTTGAGTAGTTTTCTCTCTCAGTGCACTCTTACTCATATGATGGTCTTGTAAGTCAATACTATGAAATTCTAACTTTTGTAGCTGCCAGGAAAAGAGATGGAGAGCTCAAAAATCCATCTGTAAGCAGGTCACTAAACTGTGTCTGGCAGCATCCAACTTATCACATGCCTAACTCCTCACCCATCGTGCTTTTGCTATCTAATACCTACCTTCACCACCAGCTCCATCTACCTTAATCCTTATCCAATCTATTGAACATATTTGAGCAAAGTTCCACATAATAGAAATAAGTTCAGCATGAAATTGTCATTGCCTGTCCTTAGGTTAAATTCCTCTACAGGCAGATCTCATCTTATCTCTCCTCTGTCTTTATCCATGCAGGGTCCGTGCAGTACCCAAAATGTGCTGACTCCACAGGCTCACCAGTACATCCTGATTTCCTTCCCTTTATCAGGGAAGCTGCTATAAATGGCTTCTGAAATATAGGGAATGTAAAATCCCAAAGTATGAAAAGAAAGCTAACATCTAAACCACCCAGTCAGTAAAAGGCAGAGAGGTACTGACCAGAGAAAGGAGGGAAGGACATAATCTAATAAGAGAGGTCCAGACTTAAACTAGGATTAAATAGACTCCCTGGAAATGCAAGAACTATAAAAGAGTTTAGTCAGACACCATCTGCCCCACCTAAAGGAGTGATCCAACACAAAAGCAAACCAAACTCTACCACTGAATCTATCCCTAGCACACTTAGCTACTTAGTTTTTACTCCTGGGGAGAGGGGCATTTTCTCTATGCAAGCTTTTGCACCTTTCCCTACATGCACACACAGATACACACCAGCAAAACTAAGACATATATAAAGAGAACATTATATCAGAGTATCCATTCCTATCTCCATGATGCCTGGTTCCCAGCTAACCATTTTTAAGAATTTGCCTTTTTTCTGCCTTTGCTACTGTGATGAAAATTGCTGAAAATCATGTCGGGTACCAGAATGCGTGATCTTGAAGACTCCTCTAAGTCCAGTCCAGCTTACTCCTGATATTCATTGTTATTTCACATTTATTTAGGTCTGCACGATATGTCTCAAATATCTCCAGACTCGGCCTTTATTAAGCAAGTTCTATAGCCAAGGGTCTCCATACCCAAGTAGCCACCACCAGATAGCATAAACACTGTATCAACTTTCAAAAATAAGGGAAATCAATAAAGAGGTTATCTAATCAAGAGGAAGGAAGATCTTACTATAGTTGCATTTATAAGCCACATCATATGCACGATAATTTTTGCTCACCACCCCCCCATAACTGGGTGAACAAGTGGATGAACTCTTATACACACATTTACGGTGAGAAAGCAGAGAGTAATGGAGTTGAAGTGAGTTGTCTAAAGTCAAAAATGATAACCCATTATGTGAATGAGAGTTTGTTTGCCCCTAACTTTTGATTGCTTTTTGCTTCTGGGTCTTCTAGTTACTTGTGCTTTTCTAAACTGCCCCTGCCATTGCCATACACACATTTTTATCAATAAGGCAACTTTTTAATTTTATCAATAAGCCATGAATTGGAAATAGAACTGAGGCCAGAATTCAAGACTTCTAACTTAAGATCCAATTGTTTTGGCCTCCAATTGTTTCTTTCCATATGTTTTATGTTTCCCTGATAACTCTGATTTTATCCATCCCTAAAACTTCCACATTCATTTTTCCACCTCTTCATATGTTTCCTGCTTAGCTGTGTTTGAGATGACTCAACTCAAACTTTCCTCCAAACCCTGATCCCCACTCACTCTGATGCCCACTATAGCCCATGCCTCAGACCCAGCTCTGATGCATACTGATGGGTGGCTGGAGGGATGTCCAGGCAACCTCTACCTGGAAAAGAAGGGGAGAAAAGACCACAGTAAAAAGGTACTCTTGTCCCTACCCATATTCAGCTCAAGGAATACCATAGAAGTGAAGAAGATTTGAGGAGAAGCAAAGAAAGGTTTAGAGGGAGGAAGCAGAGGTCAGAGCCTTACAAGAAGGGCCGAGGGTGGGATCTTGGAGCAGGACCCAAGGCTCCACCTTTGAACCATGTCCCACCCTCTCTGGAAGTCACTCACCTTCTCTGGCTTGGAATTTGTCTGCACAAAGCGGGCTAGGAAAAGGAGAAAAAGACAAGAGGCCCTTAACTGTACAGTCATGATAGTATCTTCAGATCACTGGTCTGAGAGTCTGAGGTCATCGGGCACCCAGGAACCTTTTGATACTCTGCCAGGGACTAGCCCAAGCCTATGCAGGCCAATTGCAGGGCGGCAAGGATTTCTAGGGCGTGAGTGGGGCAAGAAGACATAGAATTCAAACCACATCCTCACCTACACACGCCCCCTTGGGCACTCAGAGCTCACTAGTGCGATGAGGACCTGGGACTCACATAAATTCTGGCAGCATTATGAAAAGGTGAGGGAAAGCACTCCACACTCCTTCAAGACTATTGTCTATTTTTCTCTGAGTGTATAGCCATGTCTAGGTGCAGACACAGTCCCCCAGAAATCTCAGTAAAGTCAATGCAAAAATGCATGACATGGATATTCCAAATACTACTCCTAATATTATTATTTGAGCTTAAAAATAAAAGCAAAGAATGTATCACATGTGATCTCTCTAAGAGAGTTAGAAGGAAACTGGGCCTGAGGAAGGGAAAAATCTTTACACATTAATGTTCACTATACATTAAATGTTTTCACATGCTTATAAGTCAGTAAAAAAACCAAGCAGCCCAAGAGAAACTTGGGCACCAGACAGCAAACCAAATGGCATCTGTGGTAGGATACAGTGTCCCCCTTTGCCAATAATCAAAGAGGTAGAAACAAGAAAAGTTGCATTCTGCATTTATCAGATTGGCCTAAGTTCAAAGGAATGGAGGTACCCAGTCTGGGTGTCAGTCTGGTACAGAGGTCTCTTACATTCCAGGTGAAGGCAGAAAGTAATAGCCACTAACTTTCTGGAGGAAAATCGGCCACTTTAAATACAATGCTTTTTTTTTAAGTAAATAACTTGAAAATTCTTTTATTTTGAAATGATTATAAATGTATAGGAAGTTGAAAACACTTCTCTTAATCTCCTGCAAGCCCCCGGGGCCCAGGAAGGATAATAGAAGTGAGACTTATATTCCTCTAAGGATAAAAATGCTTTGCCTCTTAACCATCCTAAGAAACCTCATCCATTCAGCAACAGTTTCTAACCACTGCTCAATAGTATCAGCCAAAATTTTTAATAAATGAGTTTATGTAACAGGCCTTGAGCCCTTGGAATTGCTGAGTTTCTCACATAAATAACATATATCTAATTCCCACAAACTTCATGGCAGAGGTGCTGACCAATAACTTTCTCCCTCTTATCTACAGTACGGTTTTACTTTCTGGGTGTCTAGTGCTAAGGTTTGAGTTAATCATACTCCTAAATTCATGATTATTTGTTCTTGCAAGGTCCCCACTCTTGTTTTATATTCATTCCCAAACTTCATTTTTTTTAATTCCCCCTGGCGATAGGTGAAATATGTTTAATATGCATATTATTCTTATTCTTGAAACATCTGTATATTGTATATTGCTTCTTTGAAATTTAAAAAATTATTTTTAAAATTTGGATCTCAGATTTGAAGTGTTGAATTAATCATACTTTTAAACTTATAGCACTGTATCATCATTAGGCTGTGCAATGATTCTCTTCTTATATTAATTAAAAAAATTTTTTGTCCCTAATCCAATCCTATTTTCCTACCTCTCAGAGAGGAAGAGTGGCAAGGCAACAGTTACCACAGACTGGAAAGTTGGCAACCTTTGTCATGTTGCAACAAAACATTTGGTAAAATTGTTGTCTGATGACTTAGAAGGCAAAATGACTAAAGCAAGGATTTAGTGTTTCCTAGTGCTGTGGGATTAGAGGGATGAATTTAGCAACTAACTGTGCTCTAAGGAGATAACTAACAAAGAGATGTTGAAAAATATTTAGCTTAGGTGCAGAAGATTAGATTTGTTTGTCTTTACCACTCTCCCACACTCTTCCTCCTCCCATAGGATTTTCACTGAGAGCTCAGCTTTACTAACTCCCATGTTTATTGAAATAATAAAGTCTTCTTTAAAGCAAACTCTGGGAGATGGTGAAGGACAGGGAAACCTGGCATGTTGCAGTCCATGGGTTTGCAAAGAGTTGGACACGACTTAGCGGTTGAACAACCAAAGTCTTTTTTTCCAGTTTTTACTCTTTTTTAACCAGCCCCAGCCCTCTCTCTTCCCCGTTCACATAAATAGCTGCCTCCCCCTCCTTAAAACTGAAGTCTGAGTAGGGTTTAATTCTTGTTGCTGGTGGAGTCTGAATTCATGAATTCTCTTGGAAAACAGAGGCTTTTTGTTATCCCAGATTTCTGATCTCTTCTCAGAGGCCTCTAATCTAGAGGGAGGAGCCCAAAACAATGATTGCTGGCCCAGCTACAGAGCTCCTAAAGTCTTTTAGGGCAGCTATACAGATTTCCTGCACCTTCCCACCCACGGATATGGATTCTCCTGCCTTTGTCCAGTCACAGTTTGCCCTGGATTTAGCCCAAGGCAAATATCCATCATTAATTTAACAGATGAAGGAACTGATGCTCAGATAGAAAAACTGACTTATCCAAAGTGGAATTACACTCTGCTTCTTTCCTGCTATTATAAATTCCTTACTTTATTAGCTACATTATCTTTGCTCATCACACAATAACAGAAGAGAAACATTCGTCATAATTCTTCCTGAGTGTGCAGATCAGATCAAGTGGCCTAAAATCTCTGCCTTCCCATCTCTGTGTCTCATTGGTTTAATTTCCTTGGAAATAAGAGCTCCAGTCAGGAGAAGGAAAAGTTTAGGAGCTCAAGCTCAGCAGCTGGGACTACATAAGGGGGACTTCCTGTCATAGTCTGACTATATCATTTTCGTTCTGGAATGCTGAAGCCATTTTCTATTTGTCTTCCCTCTTCCAAGTTCTTTCCCTTCAATGCTTTTTTCCTCTTCCCCCTGCTGCCATTGGAGCTGCTGAAATCTTGTCTCATATGATATCCCTCCACTAATAGTGAGCCAATAAGGCTAACAATTTGTTATAGAATCAAATCCAGAATCTCCAGCATTCTGGAGATTGGTATCCAAATTTGGATTGGTATCCAAATTTCTCCTGTGATCTCAGCCTCCTTCTCAGTCTTTACTCTCAATAATCTCAGTCTTCAGACAAGCTAAATACTCTCCATTCCCTGAAACATATCTCTTGGGATTTAAGTTCTTGATCTTGGAGACCAATTACTCAGGGATTCCACTTTCCCTAGCCCAAATTATCTATATATTTATTTCCATTGAAAGATCAAGAAAGCAAACTCATTCGTTTTTACCAAACAAGATTTTTAGGTAGAAATATTTAGACCTGAGCCACAGATTCAGTCTGAAAACCAGTCCATATATAAATTACACAATAAGATCTCTCTAAATTATTCAATAAGATCTGATTAAAAAAAAAAACACGTCTCAACAATTGCCTATTTTTCCTAGTCAGACTCCAATATTTCCTTGAGGTAGATTTCTTATGAGGATAACTTGTTTGCCAAAAGTCACGCAGCTACTGAGTAGCCACTTAAAGACTGAAATATAGGCTTTCAGATTTTGTCTTAGCCTGTATCAATGACCTAATCCTACCTGAGAAATCAACACCAAGTTTCTTATGTTAGCTTCATTTTTTTTTTAGTCAACATTTATTATTATTTATTGATTTGGTTGTGCTGGCTCTTTGTTGCTACACGTGTAAAACAACTGGGCTTTCTCTAGTTGCAGTGGGGGGGTGGCGGGTGGTGGCTACTCTTAGTCATGGTGCCTAGGCTTCTCAATGCAGTGGCCTCTCCTTTGAGGAGCGCAGGCTCTAGTCACGTGGGCTTCAGTCGTTGCAGCATGCTGGCTCAGCAGCTGTGGTACATGGGTTTTGCTTGCTCCACAGCATGTGGAATCTTCCCAGACCAGGGATTGAACCCATATCCCCTGCATTGGCAGGTGGATTCTTTGTTAGCTTCTTTGATTTCGAGACGTGGTCCACCTTTTCAAACCAGATTAAATCACAGCCTCTACAAACACCCAAATATTATTTAGAGATTTTTGTCCATTATTTAGTTTTACTTGGATATTTTCCCTGAATTAGACAATCTGCATTGTCATCTGAGATCCCCATTCAGGTCTCTAGGATTTTATTGGGTTGCAAGGATAGCTTACAAGTGTGAAACATAGGGTCTGCTCCTAAGCCTGCCATTTGAAAATTATATTGCTCATGTTTACATGGAATTCATAGTTGACAAATCTCTTTTACATCAAGGATTTCCTCTGGCCTTCACAATCAGCCAGTTATAAAGGTAGAACAAGCATTATTTGGTCGATTTTCAATGGAAAAATGAAGTTAAGAAGGACAGTGACTTGGGTAAAGTCTCATTTATAGTGTAGACCTAGACTGTAAACTTGAGTTATTTCAAATCCACTTGTCTCTCCAGTCTAGGTTCAATTCTCCATAAAATATATGTTTGGAAAAGGAGGGAAGTTCTAGAGAGACCACTGTCCTTTTGCATTTAATTTTCATCCTCATGTGTTCTTAACCTTCTGGCCTCCTTCCTCAAACATGAAGAGGAAGCTCACCTCTGGTCCAGGCTGATTCTTGCCCTGGACCTTCACTAAGACAGTTGGCCCTGACACCCAGGCTTCTGAAGGATCTGTCACTCGTGCCAAGCTTTCCTCCTCCAACCTGCTACAGGAAGAACTCTGCTTCTTGGATGTTGGGGTGGGGAGGCAGTGAGAGGAAGGATGTGTACTCCCTTGGGTGATGTTCTTGTCTATTACCCCTGTCTTAATGGGCTGGGGGAGGGCGTGGGAGAGAGAGCTCTGTGTCCATGCACAGCCACCAGAACTGGAATAACCCACACCACTCAAACTCAAAAGTCCTCCCACCTGGAAATTCTCCGGTCTGTGTCTCAGGCCATTGCTGCTCACAGAGAAAAAATAAATATGCCATATCACCAACACACATTGCAATCCACCAACAACAACTCAACAGAACTCTGGGATATTGAGAAACTATGTCACCAAAGTCCCTTCTAAGGCTGACATTCTTAATTTCTTAGATTTTGAGAGATTCTGAACACCCTTAAAATTGATTTGATCAGTTATTACCCCTAGATGATTAGGAAACAGGAAATTTTACAAATTTGAAGCTCTAATGTGTCTTATGGATCATGTTTCTCAGGCCAAAATTCCATACATGAAAAGAAGATGCTCAGTAAAGTGGAGAGATTGCCTCCTCCAAGTCACAAGGCCAAGGCTAGACACATCCACAGCTCTGCCCCCACAACAGTCTCTCTTCTTGTTGCAGTTGGATCAGGTTTAGAATAAGCAATTTATCCAATACTTCTCAAACTGATTGAGTAACTTTTCTTTCAAACCTAGATTCACTCAAGGTTCGTGTGTTGCTGTTGATTATGTCTTCTTCAAATCTTCTAAGTTTAAAACAATCTCATTAAGTTTCTCTTTTATGGCATTTTTGAAGATGGAAGTTCAGTTGTCCTGATAAATATCCCACATGTTTGTTTGTCTCATTGTTTCCTCAACGTGTCATTCTTCCTTTACACAGGCAGACCTTGTTTTTATTGTACTTCACTTTATTGCATTTCACAGTTTTTTATAAACTGAAGGTTTGTGGCAACTCTGAGTTGTGCAAGTCTATTGATGCCATTTTTCAAAGAGCACTAGTTTTTAAAGCATGTCCATTGGGTTTTGGGTTTTTTTAGACACAGTGTTTATGTTACACACTTCATAGATTACAGTATAATATGAACATATCTTTTATACCCACTGGGAAACAAACAAAAAAGTTTATGTGACTCACTTTATTGCAGTGGTCTGGAAGGAATCAAGCCTACAGTATCTCCTAGGTGTGCCTCTATTTCTTGTTTTGGCAGTGAAGTTGAAGTCTTAGATGGACTGGAATTTTGTGAATGGTATAGTCATCCCTGAGTATCTGCCAGAGATTGGTTCCAGGAGCCCCTACGAATACCAAAATCTGCCGATGCTCAAGTTCCTCATGGAAAATGTCATAATACAATTGCTACAATTTAGCCCTTTTTATCCACATGTTTCACATCTATGGATTTAACCAACTGCAGATGGATGCCTGTTTAAGGTAGAAATAAAGTTCTAATTTTTTTCTCATATATATCCAATTGAATCATCACTATTTATTAAAAGACCATCCTTTATTTTTCTATTACTTTATAGTGTACTTTATGATGGGGCCTTCTCAGGTAGCTTAGTGGTAAAGAATCCACCTATCAATGCAGGAAACGAAGGTTTGTTCCCTGGGTTGGGAGGATCCCCTGAAGTAGGATATGGCAACCCACTCCAGTGTTCTTGCTTGGAAAGTTCCATGAGCAGAGAGCCTGGCGAGCCATAGTCCATGGACTTGCAAAGAGCTGGACATGACTGAGTGCTCACATGCAGATGCTTTGTCCTAAATCAAGAGTCCTCATAGACACAAATCTATTTCTGAGCTATTTCTTTCCATTGTTCTACTTGTTTATCCCTAAAATAATGCTTAATATAGCTTTTAAACATGTAGTTTTAAAAATGAATTTTGATATTTTATAAAGCAAGTTCTCCCATCCTCTTCAAAAGTGTCTATTTTTTTTGTATTGACTAGTTTTTTAAATGTTGTTATTATTAGTTTTATTTTTTGGCATGTTGGGTCTTTGTTGTGGTGCAGGGGCTCTTCACTGTTGTGTGTGGGCTTTCTCTAGTTAAAGAAAGAGGCGGCTACTCTTCACTGGGGTTCGTGGTCTCCTCCATGAGGTGGCTTCTCTTGTCACAGAGCACAGGTTCTAGAGCGTGAGGGCTCAGTAGTTGTGGTGCACAGGTTTATTTTCTCTGCAGCATGTGGGATCATAGTTTCCAGACCAGGGATGGAATCCATGATCCCTGCATTGCAAGGCGAATTCTTAACCACTGGATCACCTAGGAAGTCCCTTGACTATTTTTGACCTTTTACACTACAGTTTTTTTTTTTTTAAATACACTAAAGCTTATTAAGCATCTTTTTCAAATTCCTCAGGAATGCCTGTTAGGATTTTGGTTGAGATTGCATTGAATCTATAGAATGGTTTGGGTAGAATTGACATTTTTACATTGTTTACTCTCCTAATGATATACCTCAAAATTAACCTAGAGCTCTTGAAAACTGTGGCAATTAAGACTTATTTCTCATCATAAAGATCTAATACATCTTTTGTTGAGTGTACTAGTAGGTATTTGATTATTTTATGTTATTTTAATTAAAACAAATAAATATTAAGAAATATTAGATTTATTTTTAATGGTTTATGAAAATATACAGAAATATAATAAAATTTGTAGTGATGTTTTATCTAACAACTTTGCTAAATTCACATAATAATCTATTGCTCATTTCTTTTTAACTATATGATTGCAAGGTGGTAGGCTTTTCTGGTGGCTAAGATGGTAAACAATCTGCCTACAACGAGGGTAGACTGGGATTCAATCCCTGGGTCAGGAAGATCTCCTCAAGGAGGAAATGGCTACCCACTCCAGTATTCTTGCCTGGAGAATTCCATGGACAGAGTCTAGAGCAGAAGACAGCTGACTCTCACTTTTACAAGGTATGCTAACAGAAGTTTCATTTGTTTCTAATCTTTGTACATTTAATTTCCTTTTTTTTTGCCTTCAATTCACTGTCCAGTTTTGCCAATATAATACTGAATTAAAGTAGTAACAGAGATTCTTTCCTTGAACATTATTTCAAGGGGTAATGATTACTTGTTAGATATTCTTTATTAGGTTGAAAAGGTCTCTTGCTTTCTTAATTTGCTGTGAGTTTAAAATAGGAGTTGCTGTTCTGAAATAAATAGGTTGCCAGGTACTTCTCCAGCAAAGATGAGTCTACTCAAGATGAGCAAAGAATTGCATTTCAGGATTTGCAACTATGCCAAGACACGTGCAAGTCCCCACAGGCATGGGAAAGAGATCGATTTTTATAGAGAGGAAAAGGAAGTTGGAAGGGCTACAGTAAACAGAATCCATGGCTTTTCATTGGCTGAGTTCAATTGCCAGAATAGATTTTCTTCTTCCTGCTGGACTCGGCTGTGGCCACAGAATGTGAGAGCGCCCCCTTCTGGTTTCCCAGCTCTGTTCAACTGAGGCTTCTTTTTTTTTTTTTTTTTTTTTAATTTTCTTTACTTTATTGTGTTGGTTTTGCCATACAATGACGTGAAACAGCCATGGGTTTACATATGCTCCCCCTCCAGAACCCCCCTCCCTCCTTCTTCCCGATTCCCTCCCCCTGGGACATCTCGGTGCACCATCCCTGAGCATCAACCCTGGGCTGGCGATTATTTCACATATGATAATTAACATGTTTCAATGCCATTCTCCCATATCATCCCACCCTTGCCCTCTTCCACAGAGTCCACGAGTCTGTTCTATACA